>JAKSZT010054305.1:363541-589913 GCA_026826555.1 Tolypeutes matacus
AGGGGTGCCAATTTCAGGGGCAGCTCCGGTTCCCTCTCCGCCCCCTGCACCTAGTCCTCCTCCTGACCCTTTTTCTCTTGGCTCTGTCGGCAGTTTCTCCAGGACCCAGCAGTGTCCTCTGTCCACTGCTTGGGGCCATTCCCACCCCACCCCCCTTGAGCCTCTAAACTGGGGATTCAGGACCCCAGGGCCCCTCCCTACCCCAGCTCACCACCTTCTGGACCAGGAGAGTCGACCCAATCCCACTACCTCCATGAGCGCTACAGGCAGGATGGGGGCCAGAGCTGTGCCGTCGCTGCGGCGGGCGCTGCTGCTCCTGCTGGTGCTAGGGACACCCGAGGCCGGGGTGCACGGGGAGGACGGGCTGGACTTCCCCGAGTACGATGGTGTGGACCGTGTGATCAATGTCAACGCAAAGAACTACAAGAATGTGTTCAAGAAGTATGAGGTGCTGGCACTGCTCTACCATGAGCCCCCCGAGGACGACAAGGCCTCACAAAGACAGTTTGAGATGGAGGAGCTGATTCTGGAGGTGAGTGGTGAGGCCTACAGAGCACAGTCCGGCCCTCTCTGAGATCCCGGAGCTTCAGGCAGGCACCACAGCTCCGTGTAGATAAGGCTGGGGTCTGGGGGTGAAGGGCAGTGCCGCGGGACCCCTGTCTTGACCAACAGGATGCAAGAGGCGTGGAGCCTTAGCCAGATGAGACTCAGGATTCCAAAAGGACCACTGTAGATAGGCAATTTGTGTGTGTGGAGGGGGTGGGGCTGCAGGGTGCTTCGTGCCATAGCAGGCTGGTAGTACTAGGTTTGGCTGGGATTGGCCGGGGGGGAGCAAAAATGGAGGTACTTAGGGGTATATTGCACATCCCCACCCACCCCAGATATCTACTTTCCCAGCCAGAATGGGCCCTCTCTTCACAAGCAGAGGGGCTGGACGCCAAAGAGACCCAAACTGAGTATAACTTTAAATTCTATCTTTGATTGCCAAGCATTTACTGGCTAAATGTTTAAACATCTCCTAGAGACTACCATGCCTCCCAGTGCCCTCCCAGACTCCTCTCTTCCCACCCCCCACCCCCCACCCCCACCCAAATTCTCCATCAGTCCCTATTGGATCAAGCTGGATGCCCTGGCTGGAAATTTCTTGTGGTTGAAGGCAGCTTCAGAATGCCTCCTCCATCTTCTCTTTGTGGGAAGAGTCTCCCACCCCCAAGCAGGGGGAGTATTGTAAAGAGAGAAAAGTGCCTATGTCTGGGGGCACAGCTGCAAAATGTAACCACATGAACCCTCTAAGGGCCAGCATATGTTTGCTTCCAGGGCCCCTTCTCTGACTTTGTGGTACAGATAGGCCTCCGCTTGCCCAGAGCCTGGAGTGTTTCAGGGCAAGACACCAGGACTGCGCGGCTCTCATTTCTGTGTCTCCCTGCCCCCTGCTGGGTACTGGACCCTGCCCTCTGCTTAATGAGCCGCATATTTTTATCCTGAGTGCTCAGCATCCCTGGCCATCACCTGCCAACCGCTCCCTTCCCTGCTACCACTGAGAATCACAGTGCCCCAGTCTGTGGTGGGGGTGGGGGATGATGCTGGAATCAGCTGGGAGGCTTCTGGGGGAGGGACCTAGGACCGTCCCCCAAGGGCAGGCTGGGTAGAGAGTGAAAGGGGAAAGGCCCTCGGATGAAAGCCAGCCGGTTTCTCTCCCTCTGGGGTGGCAAGTGATGGACGCTGCAAATGCTTCCCTCAGAGCTCTCTGCGGTCACTGTGGCCTCCCCAGTCCACGGCAGTCTCCCCAGTTGCATGCCACTGCCTGTCCACTGGCCCTCCCAAATTCTTCCCATTGGGAGTTACTCCGAAGAATCCTAGGGATTTCTTCTGTCACCCCCACGCCAAGCACAGCCTTCAACCAGGATGAAGGTAGGGGCCCGGCCCTTAAGGAGGGGCCATGAGTCACACTGAAGCCAGACTCCTCAGCAGCCCTAAGGAACTGGAAGTATCAAGGGCAAAACCTGAGAATTCAACATAATAAGCACATTGTCAAGGAGCACTCAATGGTCAGCAATTCAATTTGAACTAAAGATTGAAACAGTGGGGTGTAGGGTAATTTGGGATATTCTGGATCTGAGCATAGGGTCAAGGTCAACTCATATTCCCTGTACCCCAATTGACCCAGCTTAAAAGCATGAGGTGGGGAATAGGGGTTAAGAATTCCAGGGGCTAACTTTAACCCTAACCCTCCCTCAGTTAGCAGCCCAAGTCCTAGAAGACAAGGGTGTTGGTTTCGGGCTGGTGGACTCTGAGAAGGATGCGGCTGTGGCCAAGAAACTAGGTAAGGGAGGGGTGGGAGGACTAGGGAGGGGCAAGTGGTGTGGGGCTGAGGAAGGCCTAGGGTGGAGGGCTGAGCAGGCAGCCTTGAGGGCTGAGGGGCTAGGAGTCCACCGTGCCTGTTCTGAAAGGCGGGAACTAAAAATTGAGGTTGGGAGGATTATAGCTGGGGGTCCTGGCCTCTCCTTTATTCCTTATAGAGACCCACGCTCAAATCCCAGAGATGGGTGTGGGTGGCCCCCCTCTATTCCTACCACAAAATGGCCCACGTGCTGGAGGGAAGGGAGAGCCAAGGAATACAGGGGCAGGGCTGGAGAGGCCTCTGGCTCTTCTTTTCCAACCCCTCTCCCTCCAGAGCCTGGCTAGATGCCACAGCACATGGCCACCAGGGGGCAGCACATGCTTGAGGCTGGACTCCACATAGGGATGGGGGAGGAGACTGGTCAGCCATAATGAAGTCATCTGGTCAGTAATAGCAGAGGATTAAAGGGCTGGACTAGGAATCAGCTACTTGAATCCTCAGAGGAGGTAGCCTGAATATCCATCTCCAGTTATGGCAGGCAGAGAGGGAAAAATGCTGCTGGAATCTCTATCTCCCTTTTCCCTCCCCTAACAACGCTCCTGATTTCCAGCTTCTCCTTGGAGAGCCCCTGGCACTGGACATCAGGGGCGTCAGGGCTATGGGGCAGTGGAGGTGGATGAGGCAGGGGAAGGGAGAGGTGGAGGATGCGGGCTCCAGTGGGATTACTGAATGCGGTACGACTCAGGATCGGGAACTTTGTGTCTGCGGGAAGGTTGGAATCCTAGTTCACACCTGGATCACTCCCTAGGATTGACTGAAGAGGACAGCATTTATGTGTTCAAGGGAGATGAAGTCATTGAGTATGATGGCGAGTTTTCTGCTGACACCCTGGTGGAGTTTGTGCTTGATGTAAGAAATCCCCTGGAACTGATGGCCATCCCCCTACCAACCCCAAACTCACACACACACACACACACACACACACACACATACAGCCCCTTCTTCCAGTTCCCCAGCCCTCTTCTCCCTAGATCTGTCTCCTGTGTTCTCCCAGCGAGAATAGACACTAACTCTCTTCCTCCAATGTCCCTGCTCTTCCAGGTCCTAGAGGACCCTGTGGAAATGATTGAGGGTGAACGAGAGCTGCAGGCATTTGAGAATTTGGAGGATGAGAACAAACTCATTGGCTACTTCAAGAACAAAGACTCAGAGCGTGGGTAACCCTTAACTCCACTGTTCCCCTCCCTGGACCCCCCATTTCATCTGTCCTTCTACCTCCCCAGCCCACCCACTGTCTCAACATCTCTACCTCCTAATTCTCCAGCACCTCTTCTTCCTCCTGCCATGGTCATGTCCATCAGCTGTTCTGATCTCTGAACTCTGGGGGCTTCCTAGAAAAGCATCCCCTACATTCCACCTCCCCTACTCCTGCCCTACTAGGTTCTACTCAGTCTCAGAGGACTGAAGGGGAGAGGATCTCTATATGAACTCTTCCTCATCCTCAGCCCCACCCACCAAAGAAAAATTGGGGAAGAGGCAAATGGGGGTGGGGAGGACACGGGTGATCCTCTGGCAGACCCTCGTTCCCCCAGAGACTGACTCTGTCTTCTCCCCTCAGATTTCAAAGCCTACGAGGACGCAGCAGAGGAGTTTCATCCCTACATCCCCTTCTTCGCCACCTTTGACAGCAAGGTTCTTCTCCCTGTGGCTGTACTGTCTCCCTCACTCCTCTGTGCCACCCATCAGGCTCCTCTCCCAGAATCTATGGGGCACCTGGTCCCTTCCACACATTGACATTTCCCTCGATCTTGGGCCTCTCTCTCCCACAGATTTTAGAGCTGACAGGGACTTTAGATTATCTAACCTACCCCTTTCATGTTAAGCCAAAGCCCAGAGAAGTTAAGACACTTGTCCAATGTCACAGTGGCAGTGACAAGATTAGGATCCATGTTTCCTGACTCCCTTCCTAGTATTTGTATCCCCATAAATACTGCTTCTCACCATGGTCCTGAGTCCCCTGCTCCACTCTCTCCCATCCCCCCACCCCACCCTACCCCAAAGGTGGCAAAGAAGCTGACTCTGAAGCTGAATGAGATTGATTTCTATGAGGCCTTCATGGACGAGCCTGTGACCATCCCAGACAAACCCAATAGCGAGGAGGAGATTGTCAGCTTCGTGGAGGAGCACAGGAGGTGGGGGTCTGGGGCTCCTCCTTGGCTAGTATACCCAAGAATATCTGTGAAATGGGTGCCTGAGTGCTGAGTGCCTGTGATCTGCCAGCAACGGCTAGATGCTTTCTACCTCTATTACGATATTTAATCCTGTCAACAACCTCAATTCAAGAGGTTCCACAGGGAGTAAGCATCAGAACTGGGATTCTAACCCAGGTCTGTTCGTATTCTTTCCAATACATTACCCTACAGCAGTGGATCTCACTGGGGCAGGGAGGGGTGCGGTGGGGAAGATTTTACCCTCCAGGGGCTATTTGGCAACATCTGGGGACAGTTGTGGTTGGGGGGGATCCTACTGGCAACTACTGGGAAGAGGCCATCGACTCTGCTAAACACCCTACAGAGCAAGCACAGGACAGCCCCCCAACAAAGAGTCATCAGGCCAGAATGGCAATAGTGCCAAGTCTGAGAAACCCTGCCCTGCATTCTCATATATCATCCTCTTCTTTCACATACTCCACAATGGGAAATACACATTCGTGAGTGTGAGCACTACCTCCTCTCCTTCACTCACACTAGATTATGGTACACCTGTCCTCAGGGCAGGAACCCCGTCTGCCTTGTTCAACTCTATAGACAAATATTTAGCACATAACACCTATGCTTAGAACATGTTGGTACTCTATTTTATTGAGTGAATGAGTAAATGAGTGGATGAATGAATAAATGAGTGAATGTCCAATGTCCAGATCTCACCTTTCTCCCCAAAGTCTCTCTTCCAGTCCCCTTGCCCAGCCTCCCCTCCCCCATTTCTTTAATTATACAATGATCTGGGCCTGGTGCCCAGAGCTTAGACTTTGCCACATGCTTTTGTTCTGTGCTACAAGCTGTCTATGCCCTGGGCTTGACCCAAGGGCAGCCTCTGCTGTGGGGACTCTCTGGGGACCCTCTGGGGAGGGTGACCTTTTCACCCACTGAGTAGTGACCCTCTATCTGTCTCTTCTAGATCAACCCTGAGGAAGCTGAAGCCTGAGAGTATGTATGAGACCTGGGTGAGTGCCTCTGACTAGGCTTGAGCCCTCGGGGAAGCGTGGGGTGCTGAAGACTCAAGTCCTAGAAACATCCCACCCTGCTGCCCCTCATGCCCCTCTTGTAGAAAACACAATGCACCAGCAAAGGCTGAAGGTTTTCTATTCTGAAGAATGTGTCAGGAGCTGGGAGAAAGAAATATAGGTGGATGAAGAGGATGAAGGAAGAGCCTCCAAGCTCTGGGGCTAAAGGGATTTCCAGAGGAGGTGTGGGGGCTCTGGAGCTGCAGAGGCCAGTGTGACTTGGAAAAAGGTCACCGCCACAAGGATATACCTGGTCCTGAAGCAGGAGTTCCACAAAATTCTGGTTCAAGGAAGGTCTAGGGTCTGTTGTGGGCTCTCCAACTTCTGAGGGTAGAGCTAAAGTTCCGCTCACCCCCCACCCCCTAACAGGAGGATGATATGGATGGAATCCACATTGTGGCCTTTGCAGAGGAAGCTGATCCTGGTGAGAAAGGAATACTGGGTTGGATCGGGGGAGGGCATTGGTGGATTGTGGGCAAGGAGATGGGTGTGTTTGTTGGAGCACAGGCCTCATGTGGGGGAGGCATCTGTGGGAGTCTGCAAGCAGTCTGGGACTGGAGATGTGGAGTTGTGGGAGGCAGGGAGATAGAAACTGGGCTCTTCTTTCCTCTGTTCTTTTCCTCTCCACCCCACCTCATAATCCTCACTTGTTTTCCTCCAAGATGGCTTTGAGTTCTTGGAAACCCTCAAGGCTGTGGCCCAAGATAACACTGAAAACCCTGATCTCAGCATCATCTGGATTGACCCTGATGACTTCCCCCTGGTAAGATGCTAATACCTGCCCAGGCACTGTTGTCCTAAGGCAAGGCCTTAGAGTCTGGAGTGTCTCCTGAGCAGGCTTTATTTCAGAGCCCCTAAGCATCTCCTATCTGGGGATCCTGGGAGGTTTATAAATATTGCATGTTCAAGGGCATTATGAGCATCGAGGGCATCCTGGAAGAGGGGAAACAGGCTGAGAAGTGAACTGTGTGGGGCATAACACACAATTCCCAGAGTAGAGGTGGGGCAGGTACTTCATGTGCCCAGGGATGACTCCTTCTAGGGGAAACCAGACTTCTGGTGAGTGGATGGGCACATTAACTCTGCACATGGGTACACATGCATCATAGAATCATAGTGCAGAGATTCCATGTTCTATTTCCAACTGAACCCCCAAAACCTAGCGCTCATTGTTGAATAAGTAACTGAATGAATGAATTGAAATGTGAGGAACATGAGCAATTACAGGTATAGCCACTTTATTTTTGAGACGTAGAAACTGAAGGCCGGAGAGAAGTGACTTGCCCCAAGTCCAAGTCAGTTAGTTGCAGATCCAGGGTCAGAACAGGGGTTTCCTACCTAGTTTTCCTCAGAAAGGAGGAGCCAGTGTTCCCAGATGATTCTAGTACTTTCCCATTGGGATTGCTACTCCTTTACTGCTTCCCTCTACCCATTCCCACAGCTGGACTTGCCCCCCATCCACTGCAGGTTCAGAGTGTCCTCTCTCATTATCTCTGGGCTGACTTTCACTCACCCTTCTGGACCCATGTGCTCCTAGGCTCCATTAAATTGCTATATCTGGGTCTCTCTACAGCTGGTCCCGTACTGGGAGAAGACATTTGACATCGACTTGTCAGCCCCACAAATAGGAGTCGTCAATGTTACTGATGTGAGTTTCCCCCCCTCATCTTCTTCTGCTCTACTAGCTAGGGATTTAGCCCTTCCCAGAGGAAGCAGAGATGCCCAGCCTAATGGCTGCATGGAGGGAAAGATACATGGCCTGACCACACCCTGCTGGAATCTGGTGCTCATCCTTCAAGGCCCAGTTCAAATTCTCTGTTCTCCACGAAGTCTTTCCAGATCTCCCACTAGGAATCATTCCCTCCTTGGCACTTCCAGAGCCCATCTGGCATCTAGAATATGACTCTTGACTCTTATAAGGCTGTTATGGATCATGTCTGCCTCCCCTGGTAGACTTTGAGCTCTTTGAGGACAGAAATCATCTCATGCACACATATAGAAGCTACTTCAAAATAGTTGAATTTTGAACTGGATAAGCCACAGCCTTTGTTTTCTTAGAATTCTCAATCTAATTGAGGAGGCGGACAGGTATTCCATTAACTACAATACAAGGCCAGATCTGATAATATTTATATATGTTTTAAAAAAAGATACCAATAAAATGCTAGGAAAGCACAGAGAAGAAGAGTGATTTCTGCTTGGAGAACCAGAGCAAGGTTTACGAGGAAGGATCATTTAGAATGAAGGTTGTATGATACATAAGATTTCAACAAGTGAAGATTAAAGGAGGTCATTTCCAAACTGAGGAAAAAGCAAGAGCAAAAGTTCAAAAGTAAGAACTATCAGATTTAAGAAAAGGCAAGTCGTTTTGTATGGCTTAAGTGTCTAGAAAGCACTGAGGATGGTACTGGAAAAGCAGGTTGTGGAAAGCTTTGAATGCTGAAGAGTTGCCGATTTATTCTAGACGCCATGACAATGGTTTTACATCCAGGGCATGATAGAGAAGGTACCTTAGGAAGCTCAGTATGGCAAAAGCACAGAAGAAGGATTGAAGGGAGAAGGTCTGTTTTGTCAATCGGTTACTATTCTCACCCAGACCTCCACCTGGACCGTTTCCCTGGCCAGTAACAGATGAAGGGGCAGGGCATATAGGGGAGAATAGAGTCCAATGAGGAGGAGGACAGGGGCAAAGACCCGAGTTTCAGGCTTAGCCTTCTGTCCCTTGTCCATGCCATCTCCTAGGCGGATAGCATATGGATGGAGATGGACAACGAGGAGGACCTGCCTTCTGCTGAGGAGCTGGAGGACTGGCTGGAAGATGTGCTGGAGGGTGAGATCAACACGGAGGACGATGACGATGATGACGACGATGACGACTAGTTAGTTGCTGTGGCAACTGTCTTCCAGCCCTGCCTGCTCTTCCCATACTCCCTCCTGTCTCCCTTGTCCTTTCTTGAGCAACTCCAGGGACATTAGACCATTCTCTGCCAGAGGGCCCATTGGGTTTCTATATTGGGTGCTGAGACAGCGATTCCCCACATCTGTTGAGAAAAAGAACTACTTTTTCCTAGACATCAGTCAAGCCCTCTCATCCGACTTGTTTCTTATTTCATAACCTACTTGTATCTAGTCATTGTTTCTTCCATCACGTCCTATACTTTTCATTGTGATTTTTTTTTTTTGCCATATCTACAGTCCCCCATCTCTCTCCTGTTCCCTCCATCTATGCACAGATCTTTCCCCTACTCTCTCAAACCCTATATCCTTCTGAATGTCTTATTCCTGGCCAGGAGGAAGGGGGGTACTGTATTTGGGGCTGTTTCTCAGCAATCTCTTGTTAATGTATTTGGGTCAAATGAGAGCCCTCAATAAAAAGATCTGGGGCAGCATGAGCAAGTGTCTGTTGGTGAAGTCTCACCCCCGTGGCAGGAGGGAGGAGGCAAAAAGAGGAGGATTTGAGTATGGATGCCTTGTTAGTGATGAGCTGGGCAACTGTGCTAGGAGGGGGTTGGGGCTCCCTCCAGGCAGTTATCCCAAAGAAACCCATATTATTTATCGGTTTCAAGTCAACAAGGGTTTTCTGAACACATGTTGTTTGTCCAGTGTTGCTGTTAGACTCTGGGAGAACAGAGAGTGCCAGGCCTGTCCCTGCTCTTGAGCTGATTAGCCTCACTGGGAAGTCAAGACAAGCACACTAAACAATTGAAAAAAAAATACAAAGCAATATGTAATTAAGTACTTATGCGCTGCTTGATAGCACCCTTCCTGCCCAAATAACACTTCCTGGGTGAGGCCTTCCCACAGCATGCCCCGTTCCTGCAGCTCCCTCCACCGGGTCCCACCGCACTTTCTCTGCAGGCCCTGTTCTGCACTCAGCCTATTCTATTATAGCTCTTCATCAACCTGTCCTCCCCACTTGGCTGTGAATCCCTTGAAGACAGGGACCCAGGCCTTTCTCTGTGTCCACAGGGCCTGGTACACAAAAAGTGTAAAGGAGGCGGGGAGGGAAAAACCAAGC
This sequence comes from Tolypeutes matacus, assembly GCA_026826555.1. Lineage (NCBI taxonomy): Eukaryota > Metazoa > Chordata > Mammalia > Cingulata > Chlamyphoridae > Tolypeutes > Tolypeutes matacus. Next base: position 373,184 of record JAKSZT010054305.1, read on the forward strand.
AGCTGAACAAGCCTGCAAATAATAGACATTATATATTTTTCATGGATCAGGTGTAAGGGTGATTTCTAAGTATGGGGAAGATGTGACCTGAGGTTAGGTAAGTCCTCACCCTCCATAGACAAATTCAGGAAGTGTTCCTAGAGAATATGGCAGGAGTATTGAGAGAAGAAACCATATACTCATCCAGGTTGTATCCATTTATTAAATGTTTACTAAATAATATGGGCCCTGGGCTTATCTAATAATATTGTGGAGCTTATAGTCTAATATAGGTTAGTGGAAGCCCCCGGACTAAATAACAGCTCCCCTTTTTAAGCACCCACCTGTGCCGGTCCCTAGAGACCTACTATTTCTAAATCTCAGAAGAACCTTGTAAGATAGTCCTTTTTCATCCCCCCCTTACTGGGAGGACACTGAGGCTTAGACACAAAATCTGCCCAAGGAAGGAGTGGAGCCAGCATGAAGCCCGGCTCCTGTACCCCTGCCCACCCTCTCCGTCACCTCCAGAAGCCTGAACCCCTTTCCCTGACAAACCACAGGAAGATAAGTCATTGTTGTTTCTGACCCCAACAACAGGTTGTTGTGAGGACCAAAGAGACACACAAAGGCAAATGATGAGGTCATGTTATTATTGAAGAGGCAGAGACAGGGTGGGGAGGGGGGTCCTGGGGGTGAGGATGGTGAAGAGCAAAGGGAAGGGCTGTGAAACCCAAAGCGGACAGAGCCTGGGCCTCATCTAGAGGCAGTGTAGACCCAAGAATTTGAGGCAAACTATGGGGTCTCTGCCACAGTGGCACCGCGGAGAGGCTAGCGTGGTCCCGGGGGTGGCATTGAAAGCCGCTGGTGCTCAGAACATCTGTCTGCTGGGGAGGCCTCCCTCTTCCAGGGGCAAGACCCTGCCCTAGCTGAGGAGAGACCCCTCAGGCTGGAGAGGGGGTGAAGGCAGTTGCTTCCCCAATTCTTCCTTCCCTCTTTCAGTCTGGCTGAGAATCTGGGGGAGGAAAGTCCCTGGGGTGGAGCGGAAGTGAGAGCTGCCATGCTAGGCCTAGGCAGAGGGTCAGAGCTGGGAGACAGAGCTAAGTGTGGCTTTGCAGGTTGTCTATATTTGCATGCTGAGCTCACTGCTGCTTTTTTTCTCCCCAGAAAATAAAATTACATCATGGGGGGGGGAGGGGAGGTGGGAAGGGGTATATTTGGGAAAGGTGAGAGGGACAGAAGGGGGCTGCTGGCATCACCACAGGAGGAAAAATACACAGGAGACCAGGAGAGAGAAGATCCATGGACCCAGGTCAAGAGAAGGGGGACCCTACCTTGCTTCTCACGCATCTCTAATCCCTCAATGGAGAGAAATCTGACCAGTCATTTACTACCGCTCCCCTGACCATGAGGAGCAAAGAGGTTTTTCCAAATACAAATCAAGCAGCTAAGAGAACCCGGACGCCAAAGAGCTTTCTAAGCCCCCAAACCTTTAACTTACTCTGCATCTCCCAAGGTCCCAGCAACTGTGGTCACCTAAAGGTCAAAGGAGGGGGAGGGCGTCCCACTGGGAAAGATTTTTAAATCTGAGAAACGGATCTCACCGTCCAGGGAAAAGAGGCTTCGCCATTTTCCGACCCTCCCCCAATTCTGCCTCATCTTAGGAGCCTTCCAGAACCCCAGCCACTCGAGCCCCCGCCCCCTCCGGCCTCTCCCCCCTCGCCTCCCCCTCCCGCCGCTCCCGCCCCCCGCTCCTCCCCGGCTCTGACATCACGGGCAGCCGGGTGGGGTGAGGCGGCGCTGGGATCCAGCTCGGGCTCCGCGGGCGGAAGAGGCGGCGGCGGCAGCAGAAGCAGCGGCGGCGGCGGGCGCCGAGGAGGAGGCTCCGGACTCTGGTCAGGACCCGGGGGACCCGGCAGTGCCCGCGCCCTGAGCGTTCAGCCCCGGAGGCGGTGAGAGGCGCGGACAGGAGTCGTGTCGGGGGGAGGGGGCAGATTTGGGGTCTGGCCTTGGAGGGGTGTCGACCCGGGACGCCGAGGGCCAAATTGGCGTCGGGGCCCCCGGATGGGTCCGGCTGTGTGTCGGCGCCGCGGGGTCGGTGGCTGTGCCGGTGCGCCCCGAGCGGGGAGTGTGCGGGAGGTGGTGTGGCTTCGGCCGGCCCTTCCACGCTGCGCTGCAGCTCGGGCGTCGGACCGGGGCCTGCCTGGGGATTAGGATGCAGCCTGCTTCCCGCCTAGCCGGCTCTGCCGGGCCAGCTCCCGCTCCTCCTTCCTTTTCTCTGGCTTCGGACTCGCCTCCCCTGGCTATCTCCTGGCCCAGCCCTGCCTCAGTTCCCCTAGCAGTCCCCCCCTGCTCCGAGGGCTCAAAGCGCCCGATGGCACCATGTGCGCTCACCCCCAGCCCACTGAGCCTGGGTAAGAGGAGGGAGAGGTGAAAGCTTGTCCGGAGGGGAGGAGGAAGGAGTTGGGGGTGTAGAAGAGTGAACTTTCGCGCATAAAACCCTTAACTAATTTCATATAATCTGTGTCAAAACTGACAGGGATACACACACGTATCTACAAGAGACACGCCAGCACTCAGTGACACACACCCATGTGACTCTTAGTGTCTCACACACACTAAATCACAAACATCTCTGCACTACACATCCAAACGCCCACCCCCCCACCCCCGTTTCCCATGTGCAAGTCTCCTGGACCAAGGGCTCAAAGAACATCTGTCCAAACGGAGAGCTGAGGAGGGCAGAAGGGGGAACCGCCCCCAAGTCCACCCCGATTCCCTGGGCTTCAGAGATCCCCTCTTTAAAGAAAAAATCCTGGCCTCATTCCTACAGAAGGACAGATAGACAGGATCTTGAGCGTGAGTGCGCTTGGTGCTCACAACTGGGTGAGCAGGGAGGGTAGAGGCTGCTGGTGGCCTTTCCTGCTGGGGTCCAGTTAGAGCTTAGGGTGCTGGGAGTGGCTAGTTTCTGGGCAACACAGTGACCCAAGGATGGAGGAGGAGGTGGAAGAAAGGAAGAGGGAGAAAGAGAAAGGAGTATGAGTCAGTCAGGGATGGAGCCCAAGTCAGAGAGAGAGAATGAGGGGAATGTGTGTGAGAGAGGGACAGAGACATTAAGGGAGGGACAGAGCCAGAGAAGGACAGAGGCACAGTCAGGGAACCAGAAAGAGGGAGTAAGTGAGAGCCAGAGATGGTCAGAAGAGTGGGAAAATGCTAGAGAATGGACTAAAGCAGCTCAGAAATTGAGGAAGATGAGAGCAGGATGGGTGGTAAGTCCATAGGGAGTTAGGGGGCGGAATCTGTGTATCTTATTTCTCTATGTGTGTGTCTACACCCCCCTCACCCATTAGAGCTGTAATCACTTTAATTGCTCTTCTCTTTGTGGTTGAGCAGTCCATTGGGGAAATTGCCAGCGATACCCTAGGCTGTGGGCTTCCCTGGTTGCCTACTTCCTCACTTCTGTGACACCTGTGCCTATCATGTGTGAATGTGTTGTCATGCATGAAGAGGGTCATAGAGTACCACAGCACCCTATCATGCCATCCCCTCAGTCCCTCACACAGATCTTCATGCACATCATGATAGAAGCCTCCACCAACATGTATGTGGCCAATCATTGATCTCCAGGCACCTCCCCACCAAATTTATTCTATCTCCTTGCTAGGGATGGTGCCCAAGTCAGAGAGAGCCCAAGTCACCCCTTCCTAACAGTAGCTCTGAATATTCAGATGGAGACACCTAGTCCCAGGTATTTATGGCTCCCCTCTCCCCACCAGGTGGGATGAGTAAGTAGGAAAGCTTGAAAGCCCAATGAAAGGAAAGGAGGAAAGAGAGAGACTAGGGAGAGGGGGAATGGATAGGACAAAAATGGGGGCAGGGAGAGCCACCAGATGATTGGAGCCAGAGATGGCACTGGGGAAAGGCACAGCCTTCTACCCACTGCACACTGTCAGGAAGCCCTCTTCCACTTGGCCTGATCCAATGACAGTTGTTTCCTGGTGCCCCCATCTTGGCTCTGGCCTTTCTCTCTGACTAAAGGCTGCAGGCTTAGCTCCTGTCTTTGTGCTCAGGGGTGACCCATTTGTCTTCCTGGACTGAACATTTTGGGGCCCAATTGTTCTCCCTCCTCTCATGCCAGGCTAACCTCAGAGCCTCAGAGTCCTCTGCTTCCTTCATTACAGGGATAAAAACCCCCAAAACTGGAGAAAAGCTAAGGGAAAAGGTCAATTTGGTATGATTAAAGGAATAATTCAAAGGACTACTAGAATTTGGGGTCCAGGTATAATTTAAAATAATGGCTGGAACCCTACTCCGTCACTCCCTACTCTTCTGCCTCTTCATAATCACCCCTTCCTTCCAGGCAGCAAAAGACTCACAGCCTGGGAGTCCTCCTGCCCACTGTAGGGCCCTTCTGGTCCTTGCAGCTGTGTGGGGATGGCCCCTCCCCTCAGCATTAGGCAGCTGCTGCAGATGTGGGGGAGGGAGGAGCAGCAGCATCCATTCCTTAGGCTTCCTTCTTGCTTCTTAAATTTCCTGGTTATTTAGAATTAAATGTTAGGGAGAGGGGGCTTCTGGAACATTTCTTTGGGTCTGGGCTTTGAGGAAAAGGGGGCAGTGTCGAGATGGAGGAGCAAGGATTTAAGGGGGCTCTGGCTCCGCTGCTCATTCATTCCCATGGGGAACATAACCTCCCCCCAAACACAGCCCCCAACATGCTTTGGGGGCTTGTCTGCCTGGTGAACAAAAAGAGGATCCACAATGATTAACCTCTGAGAATTAGCTTTATTATTTCCCACCTTACGAGGGAGTGTGACCTCCGGGCAGGCTCGGACTGGTCCCTTGAGATGAGGCAACACTTCAGGTACCTCATTCCCCACTATGAAAACCATATTGGTAGGATATGCCACAGCAGTTCTTAAATAAGCTACCATGAATTAAGGTCAGAATGCACAGAAAATTTTATGGGGCTACCACCTCCACGTGTTGTCCCATTTTGCCAAGTTTCTCAAAATGCCCCAAGGCCTGCCTCTCTCTCCCCTGGAGCCCACATAGCACCTACCTCATGCTCACCTGTCATCCTCCCAGCTTCCTCCCTAAAAGGTCAGCATGGGATGATTTTCACCTCCTGCCCCTCTTTCCCAGCATCCTCAGTTGGTTTGGCCTTTCTCAGGGCTCCCCCAGGGGCCAGCTTGAAAGCAGAGGGAGGGAGGGAGGGAGGAAGGAAGGAAGGAAGGAAGGAGGAAGGAAGGAGGAAGGAAGGAGGGGGGAAGTGGTGAGCAAGAGCACAGAATGAGCTGGGAGGGAAGGGGACTGACTTCCTGGCAGCCTCAGCTCCGGTTCCCAGTTCCTGCCCTGGTATCCTGCCCCAAGAATGGCCTCCGCCCAGGCTGCTGGTGTTCCCTGGGCAGCCCTCTGCACTGCTCCAGAGATCAGGAGGATTTTTCAGAGCTAGGAGGGCAGGAGACTGCTCCATAGACCCTAAGGAATTCTGAATCTCAGGTGAGGAAAGGTGGCATGAAGGGTGAAGGAATCAAGCTTCTGCCAAGCCTCACCATGGCCAGACCACCCCAGGGACAATGGTTATCAGTGGATTTAAGGGCAATTTAAGGAGAGCCTACCTCCCCACACCCCAAAATTTCCTGCCCTTGACCCTGCTGCCACACACCCAGGCCTGAGCAAATGGGATCTCTCCAGAGAGGGAGGCAACCAGGCTGCCTTTTCTTGCTCCTTGGGGGGCCTTAGCTCTTATCCCATCTTCCCTTCTTACTCCCCATACCCCTCCCACCCAGTGCTGTCACCGCCCTGACAATTTGGGGGGGGGGGCACCCAGAATTGAGGTTGCCATGGTAACAGCTGAGCTGGGGCTGAAGCCTTCTCACTGTGGCCTGTGTGCTCCCTGGCCCCTCCTTCCAGTGTCTTTCACCCCACAGGATTCCTCATTTGTAGTCTTAGGCCCTTTCCTCTTCCAACCCCAGCTTTTTCCTCCATTCTGTAGGCTCCCCTCACCCTTCCTCTTTTCTCTGGATGTAAGCCAATGGTTATACCTTTTTTACACACATTCTCGGCTGGGTCAGACACATACAAGCGCACACTCACTCACAGCCAGTGCCCCCACAGCCAATGCTGGCATGTACATATCCACTGCCAGAACCTCCACACCCACCCACAGATACCCAGCCATGGCACTTCCACATACCTGTACCCACACACAGTGATCAGCATCCATACACAGGTCCTGGCACACATGCTTCTCCCCTGCCACTTTATCATCCCCATCCCCATTTCTCTCAGGGGCCTCCTGTTTCACTCTTAGAAGCTCCTACCCAACCCCCCAGCCTTTGTGGGTGGGTGTCTCACTGACATTAATCCCCTCCCACCCACCTCCCGTCTAAGTCTGTTAGATTCAGAGCCCTAAATCTCCTCTCAGGAGATTCTCTCTCTCTCTCTCTCTCACACGTTCCTCCCACAGGATCTGTCGTATTTACAAACTCTTCTCTCAGGTGAAAGCAGGCCAAGAGGACCCTGAATTCTTCCCCCTTTTCCAGCTGAGGGCCTGGTCCCTGGATCTCCTCCAATGGGGCAGTCTTCCTGTCTCCTTCCCAGGCTACCCTTTCCCTTCTAGCTCTCCTTACCACCACTTTCCCCCCACCCCTTTCTCCATTCTTATACCCATTTCTGGACACCCTCCCCATCACCCCGCTCGTCTGTATCCCCCCTCTTCTCTCCTCAGATTATCAGCAGAGGGTGGAGGGCTGGGCTCCACAGCCTGCTGCTGTGACCTAGATTTCCAGGCAGAGACGGTTCCTGGTGCTGACAGTCAGAGAGCATTGTTCCTGGCCCAGCCTGGCAGGGCCACTGCTGGGCCCTTCTGTATTTTTTTTTTTTTTAAAGATTTTATTTATTCATTCATTTATCCCCCCCTTGCTGCTTGTGCTCACTGGGTCAGCTAACCACGCCGTGCGGGCGGGCTTGCCTTCACCAGGAGGCCCCGGGAACCGAACCCGGGGCCTCCCATATGGTAAACGGGAGCCCTACTGATTGAGCCACAGCCACTTCCCCGCTGGGCCCTTCTGTCTGGTTGCACCTGGGTGTGCAAGTAAGCATGCCTAGGAGTGCCTGTTTCTTGCCATGGGCCATACTGGGCCTGCTGTCTGGCTCATTTGTGTTTGTGTCACCGTGCCTGCCACCAAGTGAGGCTTGTTTGTTCTGGTCCAAGTAGAGGGCTGGGAATGGAGATGTGTGGGCGTGGGCCTCTTACTGTGTAGTGGCCATGCCTCCCTGCCTCGGTTCCCCTGCATGTAGGCCAGAAATAAGGAAAAGGAGGGGTTGTCGATCAGCCACGTTCTATCTGCCACATTCCCAGCCCAACACTGGGAATATGAAGTGGGGTGATTTATAGGCTGTCAGAGACAAGGTCATCAAGCTCTTGCCCACCCCTTGGTCTAGACACAGAGTGTTGGTGACAATGTTTACTTTTTTTAATGCTTTATTTTCCTGATTATGAAAATGTTTTCATTTGAGGTCACCACCAGTTTCAGATTTTCCAAATCCAGAAAGTTCATCCTAAGGTCTGGCTGCCTTTTCTTCCTGTCTTACCCACAGTTCCTATCTTAGTGAATGGAAGGAGGGCCTTGAATGTTCTCTAACTTCTCGTCTAAGGCTCTTGATGACAGAGGGATGGGGTGAGGGCCTGGATTAGATCTGGCCTTGCCCAGACCCCTATGCTGAACATTGTGCCTGCCAGAAGGGTGTTGATGCAGGAAGGGGTGGCAGCCCCCTTCCTGCCAGACTCTCCCAAAGCAGCATCCAAACTCCCCTCCCCCCTCCACCCAGCCAGCCAGCCTGGGAACTGGGCAGGGGGCCAGAGATAGCCGCTTGGTATTCCTGGGCGCGGGGGCTGCAGGCACAGCACAAAGGCTAGGAGAGGGAGGGCTGAGTAGGGGCCCAGTAGCCATCAAGGGAAAAAATGGGCTCTATAAAGGTGGGGGTGGCCCATTGCTTCCCCCTGCCCCCTGAGCTCTAATGACTGAATACAGGGCTGAGCACAGAGGGGCAGGGGGCCATCAGACCAAGTAGCTAGGCATTCATCTGAAAGGATTCATTAGTGGGGTGGTGGGAAGTTAAAATGAGGGACCACTTTGCTTCTGGGAAAGGATGTAAGCTAGAACACATGAGCTCCAGCCAACCCCCTCCAGCCTCTTCTTTTCAGCTTCTCACTGCCACAGTAAACCTCTCCCTGATCCTTGTATTTTATTGTGTGTATGTGTGTGTTGTGTTGACAGGGGGAGGGGCTGTGGGTAGGTGGGGCGATTGGGTGGGAGGGACTTGGAGGCAGCAGATGAGAAAGTCAGGAGCAGGTTGGCAGGTTGCTATGGTAACCGCCTCCTCAGTCAGGGGAGCTGTTGCCAGGGTTACTGTTAGAGGGGGAAAAATAAGAAAAAAAATGGTGTGGGGAAGGAGGTGTGACTAGCCACTCTAGGCTTCAGCCCAGCTCCTAGCTTCTGAGTTTCTTCCTGTCTACCCCCCGGTCCTCCCCTAGGTCCTCCTTTTATTCTTCCAGCCCTGGTCCTCCCCACACCCCACCCCATCTTCTAGGCACACACCTGGTGGGATAGAATGGGCCGGGGACGGGGGAGGGGGGGGGAGGTAATGCAGCGAGTGAACCAGACCCTGTACCTCAAGCTCAGGATCCTCTCACTTTGTTGCCTTCCACCCCAGTCATGGCCGAGTACGGGACCCTTCTTCAGGACCTGACCAACAACATCACCCTTGAAGATCTGGAGCAGCTCAAGTCAGCCTGCAAGGAGGACATCCCCAGCGAGAAGAGTGAGGAGATCACTACTGGCAGTGCCTGGTTTAGCTTCCTGGAAAGCCACAACAAACTGGACAAAGGTGGGAGGAAGGAGACATGGGGGTTCTTTCATCAGCCTTTTGGGCTCAATTCATTCAGCAACTAGAGATAAGCTCAAAGCTTCTGTACACACAAAGTACACTTCTCCACAGAAGGCAGAATAAGAGAGGCCCTAAGAGTCCAGAGGGCTCCAGGGCAATGGTTGTGACCCTTGTCAGTTGAAAAATTTTATCCAGCTACTACTGTGCTATTACCACGTATCTGATAGAACATAAAAAAATATTAAGTTAAAGGTGATGAAATTTTAAATAAATAAAAATAGTTCTAACTTTTTCTAAAATGTACTTTTAGAGACCAATGGCTCTGGGCAGGAGGGGAGTTAATGGATGAGCACAGTCCTCCCAGCTAGGGACTTTAGGGGACTAACTGATGTTTAAAATGGCCTTGCAAGGCAAGTGGGAATTCACAGGCAGGATCCAAAGGAGGGCATACTAAGGCAGAGGTACATAGTCAGAGGTGGGACAGGGCCTGATACATTTGAGACAAGCAAAGGGTCCTGTTTGGCTTGGCTGGCGCATAGGGTATAGGATGTATGTAGGAGAGAAGTGGCTGGAGAGGTAAGTTAAGGCTGTGTTGTGGAGGGATTTGAGTGACACAGTAAGTAGTTACAGTATTTCAATAGGTGAGGTCAGTGATCTGAGGGGCCTTGAGAAGGGGCCAGTCTGACTGTAGTGTGCATAGGAGGGAGGAGGGTAAGTTACACTTAGAAGACTATATTCCATTAGTCAGAGGGAAGAACCAGAAAGAAGGCCTAAGGGCATCTTTAATCTCCTGGGACTGGCCAAGCCATGGAGAGTTCATCCTTCTGGTGTGTCTCAGCCAGGCCCAGAATCTCTCCTGGATAGTCTAGAGACATGTGCTAAGAAGTTCTTCCTGATGCTTACCTTGGAGGGAAGGTGGAAGAGAGACAGAGTAGGTGTGAGATATTTGGAAGGCAGGTTAAATTTTCGATTCCCCCTTCCCTGCAATACAGGACTTGGTATCTAACAAAAATCCATTTCTATATCTAAAAATACAGAAGCTTCACTCATCAACCATCTGCCCTTCCTGGGAACAGTCCTCTATACTATGATTTGAGTGCCTTGCTTTCTTTTCCTGGCTCAGTATCCCCTCTCCTTGCAGTGGTGCCCCCTCCTGATAACCCATGTGAGCAACTTAAGCCTTGGTTCCAGAACCCTGGTCTGGTAGAGCAGGGGAAGTTGACCTCTGCAGCCTAGCTCTGACCTCAGGTCTCCTGCCTTCCTCCAGACAATCTCTCCTACATTGAGCACATCTTTGAGATCTCCCGCCGTCCTGATCTACTCACTATGGTAGTTGACTATAGGACCCGGGTGCTGAAGATCTCTGAGGAAGATGAGCTGGACACCAAGCTAACCCGTATCCCCAGTGCCAAGAAGTACAAAGGTAAGAGGCCATACCCTTGGCAGCTGTACTTCGGGGCCCCTGCCATTATCTTTGGGGTACTTGAGTTTTGGGAGAATGGAGGCTGATACTCAACAGGCCTACCTGGCATCTCCCACAACTTCCCTCCCTAGACATATCCCTTTTTGCCCGCAGACATTATCCGGCAGCCCTCTGAGGAAGAGATCATCAAACTGGCCCCCCCACCGAAGAAGGCCTGAGCAAGGAGGAGGAAGAGGAGGAAGGTTGGACCTTCATCGGACCACTCCCTTCCCTCACCTCCAGAAGAGAGGGCAAAGGCACCCTCCTCAAGCCACCTACCCACTTACTAACCTGGTCCTAACCCCCTTACTGTGTGCGTGTGTGTGCGTGTGCGCACGCTCTGGCTGTCTGTCTAAATGTCTAGCTCATCTAGTTCCTCCTCCCTGTGAGGGGGTGGGGGTCAGGGCTGGGGGGCTTAGTTTCCCCACTCTAGGAGGAGATGGGGGCAATTTCTATGCATAGAAATTGGCACATTCCTCCTACTTGTCTTTCCTCCACTTTCCCCCTACATTTCTATAGTGTGAAAATAGAAAGGACCTGCATTTTCCTACAACAAAAACCTGAGGTGGGGTGAAGCATGAGAGGTGGGTAGATCCAAGGAAAACCAGTGGGAAGGGAAGGTGAAGAGGCCACTTAACCTGCCTGTCCCCCTGGAAAGGGCAAGGAAATGCCAGAGATGAGTGTTTGTGCCCCTATGCTGGACTGGCTGAAGAGTCCATGGTTTCCAGTCCTCAGGTTGGATAGCCTGGGCATCAACAGGTCCTTTTTTGCTCCCCCTTCATGGGCCTAGGATGGCATGACCCAGAGATCTAATGAGAGAAGACAACCAGATCCTTTTCTGGTAAGATCAAACCCCATGGAGCACCCAGCATTAGACCCTCTCCCCCCTATCTATTATTTCCCTCCTCCCCCCACACCCACCACCACCACCACCACCACTGAACCTCTGTTCTGGAGACTATTCTAAAACATGCACCACTGAGCCTGAGATGGGAAGAGGACAGAGAGAAGGGCCCCTTTTCCACTATTTTATCCCTACTCAGACTGTTGCACATTCTGGCCCTGAATGTGAGGTTGGAGAACAGAGATATTTGTTTTAACCCCAATCTTGCCTTTACCTCCAGGGTCTTGTGTGATTACTGCAGGCAAACTTCCCTCTCTCCCATGGTCTAGAATGGCCCCAGACTACAAAGGGAAGAAAGTAACTACGGTATTTTCCTTTGCACTGATCCTTATCCCAATTCAATCCAGAAGGGATTTTGGTAACTCCTTTCCCCCAACATCCTAGCCCCTTGGGCTTCTGGACACCTCTTAGCCAAATCACTAGAGTATAGCGAGTGACCCCAGCCTCCTACCTGTCCCAAAATGTCCCTCCCCACCCTGACCGTGCTAACTGTGTGTACATATATATTCTACATATATGTATATTAAACCCGCACTGCCATGTTTGCCCCTTTTTTGTGGTGTCTAGCATTAACTTATTGTCTAGGCCGGAGCAGGGGTGGGAGGGGAATGCCACAGTGAAGGAAGTAGAGAGTCAAACTGTTACACAGTCAAAACAAAAAAAGAAAGCTGTTTTTGTTTTTGTTTAAAAAAAAAAAAAGACCTTTAAATTCACATTCAGTCTCTGAGACTATTTAGAGAGGGTTTAAGTTAGGAGCTTTTAGGATGTGGGAACAAAATTTTAGTGGGAGGGGAGGGCTAGCTGTTGGAAGAGGGAAGAAGCCAGACTGGTTGGAGAGCATCCTCTACTCCTAGCCCAGCCCAGCCTGCCTGTCCCCTTTGGCCACTGCTGCGGACACCTGCCTTAACACACACACCTCGAGTACTCCACAGTTTTGCCTTAAAAGGACCTTCCCAAGTTTCCCCAGCCCTGTCTGGCTTCTCCCTTAAGGAGAGAGAAATACTTGTAGAATTGGGAGGGGAAAATGAGTGTGAACTTTCCTTCCATTTGGGATATGTTAAATGAGAGTAAGAGTGAGTGAGTGAGAGCGAGAATGTGGAAGGAGGAAGAGTCTTCCTGTAAGATGATGAGATGGGAGAAGAGATAGGGTCATTTTCAGCAGAGTCTAGTAGTTTCTCTGTAAGGCAAAATAATCTAAAAAACTAACCTGCCCTCCCACCTGTTGTACTGCTGTGAGAGTGCCCCTATCCTGTGCTCCTCTGTCTGCAGTGTGCACGGCCTTGTTCTAACCCTGGAATAAAGGTGATTGATTGTACGGTACCAGACTGATTCTGGAATTTCTGTAAATGACCAGGATTTTGGACTTTGGGAAGGGATGGGGAGCAATATGAATTCCCATATCCTTCACTGCAGTCTGGAACCAGGAGCTGGGACATACCCCAAATACTATCCCTCCACCATCCCCTAAGTATCAGTGAGCTAAGTGGAGCCTGTTCTCTTTACAGCAGGTCTCCAACTGGAGCCCAATCACTGGAAACATGGATATCCCAGGATGGACTTCCTAAAATTGTAACATGGGTAGGGTGCAAGGGCAGGGCTGGACAACTACACTGGAACGAGCCAAAAAAAAAAAAAAAAAAAGAAAAGCCCACCATGAATGAATGGCCCACATACCACACAGAGCAGCAGTCAGAAAAAGAAGGCTTTACTGAGAGAAAATACAACAAATTCCAGAGTGCATGGTTTCAGCCCACCCCATCACCCCACTAGCAGTAGGAACACAGACCACTCAGTCACCACACATTCCCTACATCAGGGAGAAGTGCAGCAGCTAACATCTGGTCTGAGAGCTGCTAGGAAAAGGGGCAGGAGGAAGGAGTGTCTAGGAATACCATCCTTTCACTCTTGCCCTCGTTCCTGGCCTGGTCTAGGATGTTGAATTCCTGGCTGGATCTTGTGGAGTTGGGGGCAAAAAAATAGCAGCAAAAGCATTTAAGGGCAAGAGTTCAATTGGGACTTTAATACTCAGTGACCAATAATATGACTGAGATGTCAAAGCCCCAGCCACTCTGATCAATCATTAGATTAACTACCTGTCCAAGATATCAAGAGGTGGACAAGATAAAAAGCCAAACCCAGAAAGGCTTTCCCTTCACTATTCCATTAGGAAAAGAGCTGGTGTGGAGCTAGATGGCTTCAAGACTCAAGCAGCTAAAGGTAAGAGTGAGTGTGTGTGTGTGTGTGTGTGTGTGTGTGTGTTTCTTATATCACACACAGTATTGGGAGAGACAGTTTGCAGTGGCGGCACCCTTCCTGAAGTCGTATTTCAGTCAAGTTTCAAAGATGGGCCAGCCTCTGGAAGAAGAACTCCCACAAGACTCAAAGAGAGGTAGGAGATCTGAGGCAAAGAATTGAGAACAAGCTCCTGTTTTTCCCAACCCCAAACCAAGGGAGGAAGAGGGAGAAGGGCTTCCTAAAACCTGAAGAGTAAGCCCCAATCTTTAATGACCATATCACACAGGGTAGATTGACCCCAGGTTGTCACCTGCACATCATTACTCTCGCTCACTCTCTCTTTAAGTCCCTTTATTGCATTCAAAGAGAATATATAGGTATTTAAACTATGACAATAATTTTAACTTGATACATCCAAGTTTGACTTGCTTTTTAATATATTTATAGATATAAAATTAGGCCCCTAAAAGTGATAGGGACAGGGAGATTACTGCCACCAAGAAGATTTTTTTTTTTAAAGTAACAGAAGAGGTAACATCCTTCCTCTTCTTACCCCAGCTCTGCTCCTTCACCCACCTCCACCCAACTTCCCTCACCAGACCTATTTAGGGGGTGATGAGATGAAAAGAGTGAAGGATACATAATTAAGTGCAAAACACTGTGATATAAGTACATAGGATGAATGAGGTGGAAAAGAAAGTAAAGAGTATGGGACGGTTAGGGGCTTTAAGACTTCCCAGAAGAGGAGGATACTGAGATGGGGTTGCTCAGGGGGGTAAAAAAAAAACAAAAAAAAAAAAACACAATGAAGCTGTCATAGACATTTTAAAAATATAGGGAAAAAAGTTCAAAAACCTAAACCAAAGAGTGGCACTCCTACCCTTGACTCTGGCCCCTTGGTACTGAGAGCCAGGTGCTTCCCCAACTCCCACCCAAGAACCAAGGGAAAGTAAAGAAAAAGAACCCCATTTCCCACCCCAAACCAGTTAACAAAATAGGATCCTGCCACCCCCAAAAAAGCTTTAGGGAAAGGCCATTTCTGCTGAGTCCTATGCACCTCTCCATGGAACCCTATTTCAGGGCTCAACTCCCACTCCTAAGTACTCCCTGTTAATGGTTTGTTCCCCTCTGGTTTGTCCTCCTGGGATGTCACTTTTTTATCTAAAGCAAAAAGTCCAAAGTGCGTTTCTGCTGAATGTAAGGGCCTGGACAGGAAAGGGCTGCCCAGGCAGGATTGGGTTGGCAGCCCCAGCCCATCCCTCCTGGGTGTGAGGCCTCAGGACGGCATGCACTGCACCCGGTCAGGGCCCTCCTCCTCGTCCGATGTGTCTGAGGAGCTGGGAGACTCATCCGAGTCTGCATCTGTGGCCCCAACCCCAGGTTCTCGCCAGCGCTGTGGGATGGGAAAGGCTTGTTAGTAACTTCCCTGGGACAAGGGAAGTTGTCCTGTTAGGTCTTAGCTAGAATTCAGATGCCCTAGGCCAGGGGTCAGCAAACCTTTTCTTAAAGGCCAGATAGTAAATATTTTAGACTCACAGGTCATATGGTCTCTGTCACAACTATTTAGCTCTGCTGCCAACTACTCAACTGCCATAGCGTGAAAACAGCCACAGACAATATATAAACAAATGGGTGTGACCGTGTTTCAATAAAACTTTATTTACAAAAACAGGCCAAAAGCCAACTGCCTTAGTATGCCGACCCCTGCCCTAGGCCTCTTCTGGTATGAAAAGGAAATGAAAGGGTCACCTGAGGCTTATTATTTCTTCTCAACTCCTTCCCCCCACTCATGTCTTTGCCTTTATGAAAACAGCAATATACATGTACCATAGAGGAGAGTAAGCAGTAGACCCACCCCTTTCTGCTGGTGGCTCTTCCAAGGCTGTATTAGAGCTCTGATGGGATTGGGGAACAATGGATAGGAAAATCCAATCAAGACCACCTCCTCATACCTCCCCCAAAGAAGTGAGGAGCTGTGTACTGGAACTCTGGAGCCTGCTCGAGAGGGTTACTACCCTTGAGAGCTCACTTCCTGACCCAGCTTACCCGGTGATGGCGTCTCTGTCTCAGGTGATGCATAAGGAACCAGAGCATGTGGCTATCAAACAAGTCAGCGTGGTGCAAACTATCTTCATCCCGTTCCCGCTTGTTCTTCTTAATCACCTGAAACCCCAAAGGGGATGGGGGATAGGGTATGAATAGGAGCCCTGGACCTGATCACAAAGGCTGGCGTTCTATCACAACAAAAGCTTCCCTTAGGAGATGATAAGCTGAAGTGGAGCTGGAATGGAAAAGGATGCCTCAGGTTCAGCCACTGAGAAGGTAGGAGGCTTTGAAATATTATAGAATGATTTTTCCAAAAGATGTCCCCTACCCTCACTCTACCACCAACTAGAGGCACTTCAAAGCTTCTTCCTAGAACCCCTGGATTGGGATTGTTCCTAGGGAGGCAATGACAGGAATGTGCAGGAAGGTATTAGAGCAGTGCCTTTAAAGAACGGGGTAGCAAGTTATTCCTTTCTATGGCAATGAAGAATCATAACAGGATGTGGATAAGTAGAAAGAAAAAGACTTTTGCAGTCAGCCACTTACGTCCTTTAACCCTGTAAGCTCAGTAGAAGTTTCAGCTGTGGGTGCCCAGATCTTGACATCATGGTCTAGACCACTGGTTGCCAACACAGGCAGGTGAGGGTGGGGCTCAAGACAGTTTACCTGGTCAGGAGGGAAGCAAAGGACAGGCTGAGTTGCACAGGAGAAGGGTTTTTAAAAACCACTCACCTTAAGCCAAACAACTGCCCTCAATCAGGGCTGAGGCGGCTGCTGGAAAGGCAGGCCCACACATCATTAGCCTAGGCCAAAGGGCCCTGGGGTTGAACGAAACACTGGGCACAGAATGGGTACAAGACCAGGCCCAACTACCATTTCCTGTGTTTAAGTCAGGGGTGGCTACATCCCTGGACATAACTCTAGGGGTAGGCAAGTGTCTGGCCAAACTTACTGCTGGCTTCACAAGAAGGCAATGAGGTCTAGATGACCTCATACACTCTAGATTCCAGAGTTCCAATTTGCCTCAAGCTGGAAAAAAGTCTCAGTGCCTTTCACCAAGTGACAAATTTTAAAAAATGGAAAAAAGCAGCAGCTGCCACTGAGCCCTCAGAAGAGTCAGAGAACAATTACATTTACTTGGCACTGTTTACTAGAACTGGAGGAAGCAAGAGGCTGGAAAGAAGAGGCTGAGTTGGGGGATGGGGGCTCATGTCTGTTTGAGAACCCTGCAAATCCCAGGGGACAGGAGCCTGTGCTACCTGTCCTGAGAGCACAATATGTTCAGCTGTAGGGCAGCACGGTACAGCAAGCAGCTTCCTGGGGCCCCCACAACCACAATCTCAGATACCCTCTGGGTAAATTCATTGAGCAGAAGAAATGAACTAAGGCAGGCTGGCCTTCTAGCTCAGACAGCTTCCTTATATCCAAAGGTACCCATGCCCCCTGCTGTCTAACTTGGAAACACCAGTTTCCCTAACACAGGGCAGGGCAGTTCCCTCGCCCACCGGAAGTACTGGTCCCAGATCTAGCTGTCAAAGCATTTTGGAGCCATTAGTCAGATGAGAGATAGGAAAGGAACCCAGAAGGAAGACGGTATGGTCCCAGCCACTCTTCCCCTCACCCCATCCAGCCTTGCAGCTGCCCTGTAGTCCAAGACTGGCTCCAGGAAAATAGCCCCTGGCAAAAAGCCTTTGAGTTCTGTCTCTGACCAATCTTCCCTGCCTTGCCTGCACACACAGAGAGCAGTGTAGGAAAAGCCTGGGGCAGGCATGGAAAATAAAGCCTGACTGAGACTTCCAACATTCTTTGTCTCTCATTTTTGCAAATAAACAAATGTTCAGAAAAAGATGGAAATTAAGTCTATGTTAGTAGAAACCTGATTCCCCTTCTTTTTCCCCCACTACACCTATGAGCTCATTGCAAAGGTCATATCTGGGCTCTTTTAAGCAGTCAGAAAGAGGTTCCAGCATCTGACCTCAGACATAAAGAGACACTTGACAGAGACTCCATTGTCTGAGAATATTATCAAAGGATATGGGATGACTTACACACATACACATATATATATAAACCAGAATTCATTCCTCCATCTCCTAAGTCTTTGCCTCTCCTCTATTCTGAGCTCTGCTTGAACAAGCCAACCCAAATAGAAAAAGCATAGGGGAACAATTCCTTGGATATTAAGACTAAGGACAAAGCCAGTGGCAAGAGGAACAAAATAAATTACATACAGTAATTGAGTTGGAACCTGCAGGGGGAGCTGACAGAACTACTGGGTCAAAGTACCTGGTCACTTTACCAGACCTGTCTAAATACCAGGACTTATCCTGTCAATAATGTCTGAGCAGAGAAAAGAGCTCTGGCCTTAAATGACGGGGCTGGAGGAATGTAGGGAATGGGATAAAGCAGCAAAGTTCTTTTGGAAGACTAAGGCATCACCCCCCACCCTTGTCCATGTGAAGCTCAATGGGAACCAAGAAAGGACTACAGTCCAAGCCAAAAACAGAGTCAGGAGACCTGGGTAAGGTGGATGATCATCTCTAAGATTCCTTCTAGTTCTAACATTCTCCTTTATGATCTAAACTTGCTATGAGTCTGTATTGAAGCTGGTACCTAGAGACTCCAGTACTGGGAAGGTAGGATAAAAAAATAAACAGGGAGCCAAGTGAGGACCACATGAATCATTCAGCTTACACAGAGGCAAGAACAAGTTGGGACTCTCACTTCAGGGCAGTCTCTATACCTCTTGTTCTAGCCCCTCACTCTTATGATCCCTAAAACTCAGGCCTGGGGCCCACCCATCCCAAGCTCCCCACCTGAGCACCAGGATTAAGCATCAAACCCTGGTATTGGCTGAGCAGAAAGCAAACTGGCCTGCAGAATGCTTTTGGAGAATGGACAAGTGCTGGCCTGGGGGAGGGCATTCAGCTCTGCATCTCTCTGGAACAGAATGCAAGACAATAGTTTATGATCAAGAAAGGATCCCCTGACCCCTGAGACTGCCTTCTGACTATGTACCTGTCACAGAATTCTTAATAGGACTCTTAATGTTTTGGGTTTGTTCACTACAGATGGGGGGGGGCTATTCTAGAGGTCCTAATTGGAAGAGTAGGAAGCAGGGAGGCATGAGACACACCTTGAACTTCTAGACCCCTCTCCACTTGATATGGGCCATAGAAGCCCTGGATCTATATTAAGTCCCAGGTCCCAAAAATTTAGAGAAAACCAGAAGAAAATCTGAAATGGCCTCACACCAGGGCAAGAAACACACAAGAAGGAATGGGATCCTGATTGCAAGGAACCATTCTAAATTCTAAAACCACTCTCTGGATAAACTTCATCAAGAGATGGCTGGACTCTTTGCAGCTCCCCGCAGCTTAGAAGGAATGGAAAGGAAGAGAGATCAAGCTGTCTCAGCAGTTCCTTAGAGTAAAAACCAGTACTATATTAGGAGACTAATATAATCTAAGCCTCCCAAACTGTCTCTTTCCTAACTTCTGGGGTCCAGAAACCTTGCCATAAAAAGCTACTGATAAAATAAAAACACAAATAAAACAAAAAAAGAAAAAAAAAGAAAAAAAAAAAGCTATTAATATCCTTCTTAACTCTGGGTCTCAAAGAGGGAAAATATGAGATGGTTAGCTAGATAAATCTGAAGAGCAGACCTCTCTTTACTCTATAACTCAGGATTCTCACTCTTCCTTTTTGCCCCATCTCCATAGAGGCTGTCTGCAGAATTCAAAGTACAGACAGTGATATATGATCATGGGTTATAGAGCTGGCAGTTTAGCCACTCTTTTTTAAAAACACATTAGCAAAATGCTTTGCTTTCTTCCTATATGTACAAGTATATTATGTGTGTCTGTATCTACTTCAATGTAAGCATGACACTTGACCCCTAAATACTTCAAAATGTATCTCCTAGGTACAAGGATATTCTCCTACATAGCTACAATGTTATAATCACACCAAATAAATTTAATAGTGAATACCACATTATCTAATCAGACTGTATTCTGATTTTCCCAATTGTCCAAAAAATGTTCCTTACAGCTTTTATCCTTTGATCCATGATGTAAGGATGAGACATGAAGACATCTTTGGCATTATGTAGGATAATGTGCTCTGAACTCTACTATTTTCCTTTTGGAAAAGGTCCATGCCTAGAGATTTATCATCTCAGACAAAGGATCTTCCCTAAGATCCCTTTCTCTTCTCAATAAATTGTGCTTTAGAGGTGTAGGAGACAGGGAAAAGACCTTAGCACCCCCAAACTACACTACCTTTTAATTTAGCTGGTTGGACCTCAAGGAAGACACAGTATTATGATGTCAAAGCGAGAATTCAGTGGTCCTGCTAAAACGTACCTTAATGACTGGAGATACTAGCCAGCCAGCCAGCCCAGCACACCATACTCACCACGCCTCCTTTGTCCCCCTCCATGAACTGAATGATCTGGCAGGATGATTTCTCCCAAAGGAAGATGTGCCCGCAGTCACTACCGCTCACCACAAACTCACTCTTGGGGCCATAGAAATTGACACCTTTTACTGAAATGATAAATGAAGGGAACAAACCACATGAGGGTTGGCATCAAGCCTATATATCTTTGCTGCACAAGAAATTGAGTTATTTACAAACCCTAACTCAGCTGAGAGTCAAAGAATTTCTTTCATTTTTACAAAAAAACAAAAGAAACAAAAACAAGGGATTGTATGTAACAGATAGTTTTACAAGAGAATCACACCAGACCCAGAGATTATGTTCTCCCAAAGAACTCTATAGGGCTAAGGCATCTGCAGTCCCTTAGGTATATAGCCTTAGTCTGATTAGTTTGCATCCTACTGGGCAACCACAGGTCCTAACAATGCCTCCCCTTGGGTTATCCCTGGGGAGGGATCCCTGTATGTATATTTCATTGGTACCTTGTCAATGTTTCTTGGGTCATCAGCACCTGAGACTGATGGAGGTATGTGCCACAATTTCCTATAAGAAGCATCTGAACTGTGCTTGCTACAAGGACTCTGAAAAAGGCTCCACCCTCAGGGTGATTTTATACTTTTATATTTATTTTATATTTATTTATTTATTTATATTTTATATTTATTTTTATATTTTTAAAAATAAAATCAGAAAGTAAGAGAAGCCAGGAGTCCCAACTACTATGACCAGTTCCATACCTGCCAATAGACTCTGACCCTTTCTTTTATCTGCCTATGGACTGAGATCCAACTATAAGTTTTTCTGTCCCTTCTCACCAGCTCAACAGAAAAATGAAAACAATAGAACTGCTCTCTCCAAGTCAAAACTATGACAGTTATCTTAGATGTAGCAACAACAACCAAGGACAGTGATTCCCCAATTTTTCTGTGCATTGGAATCACTTTGGGAACTTTTAAAAAATGTTGATGCTAAAGTCATACCACATTCCAATTAAATCAGAATGTATGGGGGTGGAAACTAAGTATCTTAAAAGATTGTCAGGTGATTTCAATGTGCAACAAAGTTTGGGGACCACAGACATAGAAGAAAAAAGGTCAATCTTCATTGTAATTTGGGCTCTTCATTATAACTCTGCCTCTGCCTCACTCAAAAAAATTATTTCCTCCATCCTCCCTAGAAGTACAAGCTTACTCCCCCATTTTAGGTAATTCTAAAGAGGACTTTCCCTGACTCCCTAACAGCCTTTGTGCCTATCCTGAAGTTACTTGGAATCATTAAAAAAAAAAAAAAAAAAAAAAAAAGCCAGTCTAGTTTCCTTTATGTCCAAGCCAATTAGTAGCAACATCACTACAGTGGTGAGAGATGGGCCTGAGCCCTCTCTCTCCTAGGCATAGTAGACCCATGAAAGCTCCTGTCCAACTGTGGATAACTCTCACACTGCTCAGGGTGACAGACAGCCTACTCCTTTAGGTAGTTCATATTTGCACAACCAGAATGAGACACTGTAGTTCTCCAAGCAAACTGACTTGGGCCACAGAAACTTAGAAAGACAGCCTCACCTGTGGCATTATTTCTGTGGCCCTTATATCTCTTAACATACTGGGCCCCATCACTGTGAGAAGAGTTGAAGAGGTAAATGTCTTCATCATTGTAACTGGCCAGGAGCTCTGCCAAAAACAAGCACACAGCAGTGAAGGCAAAGGCTGAAAAAAAGCTGGGACCAGGAGCTGGGGGTTGGGGTGGGGCTTCTTGCTAGTAGTGCCCCCTCCTAACACCCAGGTATAGCACCCATCTTACTCAGTTGGAACAGCAAGCAAGTCAGGTTGTCTAGGGCAGGCTAGGTATATACTGCCAACCCAGGGGTAGCAGAATGCTCTGTAAGATCATACCCATTAACTCTAGAATGAGTCAAAGGCACAAGAACCTGTTCAGGCAAGTAGCCTGGGCTTCAGGACAGGCCCTGCCAAATATCACCTGCATCATTCTGCAAGTGGTGCCTGGCATTTCCATGGGTCATCTGCTGCATCCTCCCACTACGTGCTCACCATCAGCAACTACTCCCCAGCTGCTCCACCTGGAGCTATAGCACAGTGGTGAGCTCTGGAGGGCACATGCCTCACTGGCTCAGCAGCTCCCTAGACAAAGGGGGCATGCCAGCCTAGGAGCTGGGCCCTGCTCACGTACCTGTGCCGTCGTGGCTGTACACAAGACAGGTGATGTTTGCTTTGGACTCACTGTTCACCTGCAATAAGGAGCAGATACTGACTGATGCCCCACCCCCCCATTTGTTATACCATCTTTAGGAAACAGGTTTTCCTTCAAACTCCCTTTTATCTTCTCCCAGAGATTAGAGAAAGAAAGAGAAAGAGAGATAGACAAAGATAGGAGTACAAGCAAGGAAAGGTGACCACCTCAGGGGAGAGGATCCTAGGGCTTTCTGTTGGTTGCCTTCTGTGTGCTAGACATTTTAAATAAACATTATCTCACTAAGGCCTCACAATCATGATACAAGGTAGTTAGCACTCTCTCTATTATGTTGATAAGGAAACTGAGATTAAGAGGTGAAGTGATTGCCCAAGGTCACAAAGCTGGGTAAGTGGTGGAGCCAGGATCCATATCCAGGTGTCTGACTCCAAAGTCCAAGCTCTTCACCATAACAAGTTCAGGGGCAGCCTTGGGACCAAGCCTGGAGCCACTGGCCCTTCATGAATCTTACCAGGTGATGAGGACAAAATTTCTTGAGTACTCCATTGTTCTCATTCTCATCAATTTTCCTCTGGTCATAAATCCTGCAGTGGAAAAAGCAATGAAAATGTCAGAACTTACACACCGATCCCTGTAAGAGCTACAATTCAATATAGCAAGAGGAACAGCAGCCAGCTAGAAGGAAGGACAGATAAAGGACATTTCCTCAATCAAGCTTCTGGTTCATACTCTCCCTCCTACACTGGAAGTCCTCCTTCCTCAACCCTTTTACAAACCCTAACTCCTTTAACCAGGTCCTTCCTATTTCAAGTGGCATTCCTCAGTTATATAAGTTTGAACTGGCTTATTTCTCCTCTCAACTTTTATATCACTTATTGCTTATTTTCACTAAAACAACTAACATTAGAGAGC
The DNA here is from genome assembly GCA_026826555.1 of Tolypeutes matacus. Lineage (NCBI taxonomy): Eukaryota > Metazoa > Chordata > Mammalia > Cingulata > Chlamyphoridae > Tolypeutes > Tolypeutes matacus. The sequence continues at coordinate 396,259 of JAKSZT010054305.1, forward strand.
TTTTTATGTGTATGCTCTCTCTCCACAGGGTTTATTACTCATGGGCAGAGACCATGCTTTATATTAAATCAGTGGGTCTTCAATCTCTCCTTGAAATCTTTTTATTTAAGCAGTTTTCCCCCCACGTCCCATAATAACTACTATAAACTACCACCTTTCTCCTAAAGAACCCTTCTCTTTCCTTCATTCCCATCAAGCAAACTCCCTTCACCTTCCTTCCTATAATCTAAGCTTTTCTAAATTAATCATCCACTCAAATATTTATGAAGCATATATAATTTAGGCTAACTATTATGCTTGGTACTGGGAATACAATAAGGAACAAGACAGATCCAGGCCCTCTCCTCACACATCAGTCTCCTCTAATCTCAGAGCCTAATCTCTCTCAGCTATTCTGCATCTCCTCCCTTCAGGGACCTTGTTTGATTGATTAGTCCATTTTCAACCTCTTCCTCATCTGTCTCCCCATTAAAAAAAAAAAAAAAAAAAAATCCTCTGTCTACTGACTGTCCTTTCCTACTATTGCTTTTTTTCTCCTTCCCCTTGCAGTCAAACTATTCTAAAAAGCAATCTACATTTGATATATTCACTTCCTCACTTCCTCTTCACTTATTAACCCATACCAATCTGGCTCTGGTCCTCACTTCTAACAGCAATGAAACTTCTTGGACTATAGCCATCAGTAAAACCTAACTGCCAAAGGCAACAAGATACTTTTCAGGCCTCTCTCACCATCTTAACATGGCTGGCTACTCCTTACCTGAAACACCTTCTTTCCTTGATGTCCAACCATTCCTCAATCCATGGCTTATCTTTCTTTGTCCAACCTTTAAATGTTGATGTTTCCCAGGGGCTTGGATTTAAGTTCTCCCTTGACCCTATATTAGGAATTTTTAACCTGGAAATCAAGTATGTGAACTCCCAGAAATTGTAAGAAAATTTTGCTTGTGTTGCACTTTCCAAAAAGAAGGGGTCAGAGTTTTCATTATATTCTCAAAGAGGCCAGAGACTCAAAGAGAAAAAAATCCTGTTCTATACTTTGGTGATCAATTTCCAGACCAATGCTTTAACTACTATCTATACCTATAGCATTCAGTGTCTCCAGCCCATGCTTTATGCTGAGCTCTAGCCTCATTTACTTGCCAGCTACATGTACTGGGATGACCAATGAATAATTCAAACTCAACAAGTCCAAAAATAAACTCATTCTCCTCCTTCCAAAACTACATTCATTCTAAACCTACTCTTCTCCCTGAATCTACCATCTTTATTAATGATACTACCCTAAATTCAGGTGGCCGAACCAGAAATCAGGTCCTTTCTCGCCTGTACAGCTAATTTCTTTCCTGTCAACTCTACTCCCTGGGTATATATATTTCTTGATGATATCGTCTTTCTGCACCCCTTGTCATTTTTGCCAAGATTACTGCTGTATATATATACATTTTTAAGGAGGTAACAGAGATTGAACCTGGGACCTCATGTATGTGAAGCACACGCTCAACCACTGAGCTCCATCCGCTCCACCCTCAGCATTTTTCTGATTTCCTTGCTCATACTGTCACCAGAATTATGTCTAAAATGCAATACTTTATGTAAGTTTCTTATTTAAATCTTTTCAGTGATTTTGTACTATCTATACAATAAAGTCCAAATTCAGTATGGCTGTCTACCACTCTTTTTCAAAGATCTTATATATTATACCACCCCATCTACCCCCACTGAAATGCTATGTTTCCTTGAACACACTATGCTCAGTCTTTGCCACAGCATAGTGAAATGGTTTTCCACTGTATTTTAAAGGTCTGACCTAACTATCTTATACCAAATACTATTGATTGTACACTCTGGATGAAGAGTATGCTTTATTAATATGTACCAATAAAATCGAGTTGTTTAAAAAACATACATGCACACAAGAGTCTGATTGGAGTTCAAATACTAAAACTCCACTCCCCTATTTACTAGTTGAGTAATACTGCGTAAGTTACTTAATCTCTTTAGTCCTCACATACCTGTTTCTCCATTATAATGCTCCTTGAAGGCAGGGACAATGTCTGGGAGAATGTGTTTCTAGCACAGAGCAGAAGCTCAGTAAATGCTAGCTGAATGAATGAATGAATGAATGAATGAATGAATGATCAGTGAATTTTTTTGTATTCTCCATAGTTCCTTACTTTATAATATCCTGTATAAGAAAATATCCAGGAAATGTCTGCAATGAACCACCCCACCACCACCATCAAGAGAAAAAAAAAAAAAAAAAGAGACTGTTAGAGCTCCCAATTGCTACTCTTCAGCAAACTTGTCAGCTGATAAAACTTTTTTCAAAACTAAGTCTAAATCAATAGCTCTCAAAAGTCACTTAGCCATCATAAACTTTAGCAAGTCAGCAAATTAGTAAAACATTTAAATATCAAGGCCAACGGAGTGCTTTTCGCTGTATAGACTACTCTGTGTCCTTAGTATCTAATGCTCTTTGCTCTTTTACCTTACAAGGATATCCTTCCCTTCTTCCCCCTTTCTCCCATAATTATTTATTTAGAATCTACTATATTCTAGATATGATACAAGACTAGGGGTTGGCAAACTTTTCCTTGAGGATAAGTTAGCTATTTCTTTGTATTCTCTTGAAGGAATTCCTCCAGGCCTAATGGTGCTATGATATGAAATATTCAGCACAAATGTTTTCTTATTTGTACTGGAGGATAAGCTCTTCAGGTTCTTTCAAAGAAAATCAGAACGGGGCAAATCCAAAAACATTTTAGCTGATGGCAGCCAGAAGCGTAATATCAGAGAAGAGGTGGAATGTAGAATGGGTTGCCTGCTTATGCAGGATCAGTGTGCCTCAAAATTTACGAATGTTTTTGCCAAGAAAATAGCCTGTTATCTGCAAGAATCTGTGATGTATAAAAGAATAGAGGATACTGAGGGTGGCAGGAGACAGAGATCTAAGTATCTCACCTTTGCTTGAAATGCTAAAACTTATTTTCAGCTCCAGTCTAATCCTGGGAAAGTAGAAGCTTTGAAAGAAGGTATTGCTAAGTACAATTTTCAGTAAAGCTCACTCTTCCATTCCCCTCCAAACACCTAGATTCTCATGGTTGGATGCTCTAGGGACACACATTTTATACAATCTAGAGCTCTAAGTAGGAAATCTCAATTAGAAATTTCAGTGAATGTTTGCTTTAGAGAAGGAAGTACCTGAAAGTTGTGACAACTACAACCCTTTTGGATCAACAACTTCTTATATTTAAAAAAAAAAAAAAAAAATCCATTGCTACGTATTTGAGGACTGGTGAATAAAGGAAAGGAATTTTGAAGGCAAGGGAAGCAGGAAATAATGAGAGTAACAAGGCTGTCCAATTCTCTTGTGGCAAGATTGTAGAACAGGTAAGGTCATCTCTTATGTATTTTCTATAAACTTATTCTATCCCCATGATTCTTATTAATAAAATTAATTTCAGGATAGTTATAAAAATATGCTTTTAATTATCAAGGAAGATGATGTTTTTCACCCACCATCAGGAAAGCAAAAAGCCATTCTTTTTTTTAAGCAATCCACCCCCTCCTCCATTTCAAACTGATATCCATCCCCCTGGCAACTAAAAAATAATATAGCTAAAATAAGCCAATGGGATAGGGACAGGATATGGTTTATGACTAAGGATCAAAAGGACACGAACTTGTATAGAAGGGGATTGAATCTGTGATATCTGTTCTCCTTAAGACATACCTTGACAGTGTAACAACAAATGTTCACTGTAACAAAGATATCACTACAGATAAAATGTGATTCAAACAGTGAGGGCCCAAACCCGAGTTCCCATTAAATACTCCCAAGTCAAACTATTTCTGAATTAGAAACCAGCATTCAAAGTTTCTAGCATGTGCTAATTTATGTATGAAAAATGGTGGAAGATATTTACTAATACAGCACTTGCTGGTAAAACTGGGTTTATGCCTTAGCTGCTATATGGGAACCTTGAACAATTCACCAAACTTCTCTAAAACATGGTAATCTCTATCTTATGTAAAGCTTCCCCTCAGAAACTGTTACAATAGGGAAGAGAATGCTTCAAAAGGAGCTTAAGCTGTTTGGAAGATAGTAAAAATTCAAGATTGGTCATTAATGACAAAATAGTATGCAATGCACCAGAGTCTCAAACTCTCAAAAACACAAAAGAGCCACAGACTCACCTTACAAACTGATCTCGTCCACCTACTGCAAACTGGTGGGTATTGGCAGGATTCACATAGATTGTATACAGTCCCACTTTCTTCTCCTTCTCTTTTGTCACCACCAGTTTCCTTTAAGAGTAGAAAAGCATACAAAGTTATATTCTCCAAAAGATCCAGAATGATCATGGCAAGTAAGAGCAATGTGGACATGGCTAATAAGAAAGCAGTCTCATTTGAAAAGAAAAAAAAAGAGCATTTTGTTTGTTTATTTTGTTTTTAAGCTTTGGAACAAGAAAAAGACAAAAACCACCACCACATATATTTACCATATGCTACTCTGGGGAATGAAAAAGAGAAATTATGTAATGTAATTTTCTAGTATTCCTCAAGAAGTACAAGCTAAAGGTCTATGAGAGCACTCCTTATGAATCCTCAGTTTAAAGACAGTCTAACATAACCACCAGTCATTAAACAGAAAATACTACTCATGTCTTCGCATTCTTTAATTATAAATATATCTTCCCTATCACCTGGAAACAGGGAGAGAGGTGGAGGAAGAATCATAGTAACAGTGAGCGAAAAATGACATTAAGGTCACAGTCTATCTCCCAGATTCCAGAAAAATGTCACTTAAAAACCAACTTTACAAATGTACACACTGAAAAATGACAAGCCACGGTTACCAACACAGGGATAACCCAAAGGAAAACAACATTCTTCTTCCTTTATCTGAAGCAAATTAGGAGTTTTTATGAAGATAGCTGTTTTTAAGGCTGAAAAACCATTCCTAAATTATTCTTCTGGTTGTACCACAAGAAAGGTGATCCTTAGGAAGGCACCTCTGAGGAAAACCCACAAATTTCAGGAGACAAAATAAATTCACTGTGTATGTGGGTTTTTTTTTTACACTTTAAACAGATGTAAAGAGGTGAAATCAGGGTTAAATAAACATTAAAAGCACCAAAAAAATAAATCACAAAAGGGCAGCTAAGGGAGTTATATGCAAGGTTTAGGCGGTTCAGCTTGCTTCACCTCAGTGAAACTGTAATGTATTTGAGTACCTCAGAGGTTCCTCCTCCACCCCCCTGCATTACCTCCCATCTTCTTTTAAAGCACTAGCAGTGATGAGTTTCTTCTCTATACCTAGGTTTCTTCCTTAAATCACTACTCAACACCCAATCACAGCAGCAACAGGAATGAGGCAGTTGATTGTATATAGGGATAGTCTCAACCTTAGGGAAAACTAAGATTCAGCGTTGGAATGTGGCCTGGCCAGAGTCACTGGGACTAGAGACATTAGTGATATATGCTCTCATTTTATTCAGACATTTTGTCTTAAATAAGTCTGTAGGTATAACGTTTGAGAATAAGGAAAAAAAGAAGAGATAGAGAGAGAGAAATATAAAGAGAGAGGGAGATTTAGCCAGAAGAATAGCCATAATTTGTTCTAGATTAAGAGTTGCAATGTAAATACTATCCTCAGATCTAAGGGTCCAGCCAGTCAAAGCATCAAAGTATTACATCATGAAGATTTACAGGAAAGGAAAGAAGTCAAGAAACTATAGGAGAAGGCTGGACTTTAGCTTTTGTTTATAATTCTAAGGTTTTACTCATTTCTTTTATTTTTTATTTTTATTTTTTGGAGTATTGGGGATTGAACCCATGACCTCGTACATGGGAAGCAGGCATTTATCCACTTGAGCTACATCAGCTCCAGTTTTACTCATTTCTGATGCTATGAAAACAAATATAACCACGACAATGAGTTTCTTTGTAAAGAAACTATTTCAGCATCGTCTCTACATGGTCAAAGTCACTCCATCCTAGAACTGCTCTAGGCAAAGTAGACAGGTTTTGATTTTTAAAATTTCTGCAGCTTTCCATTAAAAGAGTAGTGCTACAGAGGTCACTGAAAATGAATGTCTTTATGGCTAAAAACCTAAACAACTCAATACACAAGAGAGAAACCATGTCTAAAGATTAACAGTTTTAGGAACAAAACTAGCTATGGAGAAGTGGCAGGTCTAACCAGGGTCTTAGGAAAGTTTGAAAGCTGTTCCTTTTCACAGGACCATCTCATTTCCTCAGCAACTTAGAATTTCAGAAGGGCAGAGTCACACAAATAGAAAGGTTATCCTATGAAAGTAAAATGAAGAAACTACATGAAGTACTGGCTCCACTGCTACGTGATTCTGACAAGAAGCTCAATCTTTCTATGTCGCAATTTATTCACCAAACACTTAACAATTCTCTCTCTCAAGGGATAAATACATGTAGTGCTTGCAATCTCTGGGGAATATGCAAAGGTGATATAAAATGATTAATCATGACAGTAAGAAACTTAAAAACATTTCCACATCAGAGGGAGGCAGCATATGAAACCACATGAAACAAATACGAAATCTTGCCTTAAAATTAATGAGCAAAAAAAAAAAAAATTAATGAACAAGTATATGCCCCAGCAAAAAAGAGAATATAATTATAGATCAGGCCAAAGGATTCCTTTGAAGACTACCTCAAACTGGCTAGCACTAGTTAAAAGAATAGCCATCTATAGTTCCAAATCAAACTTTTTCTCCTAAAACGCTGGCCAATTTAGCTAGCTCCCAGAGACTCAGCTATCACATACATGCAAAAGAAAAATTCCCGGGAGACGGATGTGGCTCAAATGGTTGGGTGTCTGTCTCCCATATGGAGGGAACTGGGTTCAATCCCTGGGACCTCCTGGTAAAAAAAAAGAAAAAAGAAAAATTCTCCTATGCCAACTTTCCACAAAAATGTTTCTGATAAAAGTTGGTGTTCAGGCACCAGCTTAACAGGTAAGGATAGACTGGAATTTCCAGTCTATCTTCATGTTCAGCCCCCCACCCCATTCTAGCCTGTAATACAACTTCTTCGAACCCTAAAGCAAAAAAAATGAGGGCTCAATGTCTTTTATTCTTCCAATCCAGAATTTGGGCATCCTTCCACTCTATATTTCTCCTATATTCCTCCCTTTAGTTTCTATCCCTTCTAACATGGCTTGCATCTCAAACTAGGGTGAACTCTCAGCCAGATTTTCTGCCTACATCAATAATCTGCCAAAGTCATTTTCTCTGCTCATTACTTGAACCAGATTTCCAATTCCTCGTGGCTTAACATTGGTTTCCCTTTGGATCTAATCCACAAGTTAAGATTTCACTTTGCTTTGCATCTCTTTACCAAAGCAGACCAAACTCATATAACTTCTTGCATCTTTGCCCATCCCTTCTCCTGTGAAAAACTTGCAAATGTTCCATTACCATCACAGAACTAAGGAACTGAGTAACAGACATCATTCAGTTCAAGAGAATAAATGATTTTTCTCAAAGCTAGATAAATGTAGAGCTAGCTAGTACTAGTAGGTAGATCCTGTCACCGAGTCTTGTGCTGCCTTCCCCAGTAGAAATCTATCATCTCTCAACCTTCATTCTCTTGAAGCTTATAAAAGTAACCAGTTTATCCTTTCCCCAAACCTAACACATTTCCATCATTAAGTAATTGTTAAAATTCTTCCACTTTCCAGGCTACTTTTTTTATTCTTATCTCTCTAAAGATAAAATCAGCCTGAGATTTTATTCTCTCAAATTTACTTTTATTTTACTTGTATGCTATGTGAAATTAGTGACTTCCCTTACCAATACTGGTACTGAAATACAAGATTCGTTATAATAATTTTTCAGACTAACAATACAATAAACAATCTAGATACCCATCAACAAGGTAGTGGTTTAATAAATTGTGGTACACTAATGTCCTGACATGTATGTTGATAAAAATGAGGTAGGCCTTTATGGTCTGACATAGAAAAATCTCTAAAATGCTGTAATGTGGAAAAAGAAAATTGCAGAAATATAATTATCAGATTTATGGGTAAAAGTATAAATGTACATATTTAGATCCTAAAAAAATGGACAGGAAAGGTGTTCAAAATTGATAACAATGGTTACCAATAGCTAGAAAACTATGGAGTGGTATATGACAGGTTATTACTTTTTTTTTTTTTTTTTTTTTTACCGGGAGGTCCCCGGTATTGAACCCGGGTCCCTCCATATGGGAGACGGACGCCCAACCATTTGAGCCACATCCGTCCCCCAGGTTATTACATTTTGTCCACATATTATTTGAAATCCCTTAAACAAGAATGTATTTGTGTATTATGAGAGCAATAAAAATGAAAAGAGGAAATTACAATTTAATAATTTCCAACCATGGTACCAAATATTGTTGTAGGGACATCACATTTACCAATAATCCTTACAGAAACCTTGAGAGAGAGGTATTATTGCCCATTGTAATGATGAAGAAACAGATTCAGAAAGGTTCAATAACCTGCCCACGACCACATAACTATCAGTGCCTAACATGAGACCTGACCTATTAGGATCCAAACAAGGTGATATGTTGTTTTTTTTTTTTAAACAATTTATTGAAGTATATCATTCATACATGAACATATATAAACTATAAATGTTCAGTAAACATCATGATCTTACAAAACAAACATATATAACATATATAGAGCTCCCACACATCAACCCCCCCCACAAACATCCTGCATTGTGAAACATATGCTAACAAATCATGAAAGAGCATCGTCAAAGTATTACTACTAACTATAGTCTGAATCTTCCCCCCCATACCTTTAGGATTTATTTATTTATTTATTTATTTTTATCCATCCCCCACCCCCCACTTTTGCTGTTTCTGAGTCCATTCACTGGGCAATTCTCTGTGTCCATTTCCTGCCCTCTCTTCTCATCCTTCTCCTCCTGTCTTCACTAGGATTCTATCCCCGGAACCTCTGAAGTGGGAGAGAGGCATCCTGCTACCACCTATGCCACCTTAGTTCCTGGTTTTTTGGTGTGTCTTGTCTTGGCTTTCCCTTGTGTCACTCTCCTGATATGTCTTGTTATGTCTTATTGCATGACTCGTGGGGCATGGTGGCATACCTGCACATGGGGCCTGGCAGCACACCCAAGCATGGGGCCTGGTGGCACACCCACACATGGGGCTGGCAGCTCACCCACTCTCAGGACCTGGTGGCACACCCACACATGGGGCTGGCAGCTCACCCACTCTCAGAACCTGGTGGCTCACCCACTCGTGGGGCCTGGCAACTCACCCATGGATGGGTTCTGACAGCTCACCTGCTCACAGGGTATGAGAGTTCACCCACTCACAGAGCCTGGTGGCTCACCTGCAGATGGGGCCTGACAGCTCACCCACTCACAGGGCCTGGCGGCTCACCTGTGGACAGGGCCTAATGGCTCACCCACTCATGGGGCCTGGTGGTACACCCACACATGAGACCTAGTGACCCACATGCCTTCCATATTTTTCTTTTTTTAATTTTTACCAGGAGGTCCCGGGGGTTGTACCCAGGTTCCTCCATATGGGAGATGGATGCCTAATCACTCAAGCTACATCTGTCCCCCTGCTATATCTCTTAAGGTTGACCAAAGATGCCCAAAGTTACAGTCTTTTCCCATACAGGATGGTCATATAATAAATCAGGCTTATTTATCACCAGCATTCTAAAAACCAGACCTAGGGAGGAAAACTAGGTTTGGGGACACATGCATGGTTTCTAATATAGCAAATGTTTAGCCTACCCTGATTATTACAAAATTAGGACAGTGAGAATATTTGTATAGGTGATATGTTCTTCCTATGATATTATACAACTGAAAGCAGATATAATTTATCCATGAGTTGCAAATTCCTGTAAAAATGAGCTATGACAGAATGGAGATCTACTATAGCTACCTACCAATATTTCTGTTTAAGATTTATTATTTAACTCTCTGCATGTTCCTATATGTAACAGAATTGAAAATTACACATGATCGTATCCCTAAGCTGCTTTATAGAGTACAAAAAATGGCATCACATGATTTTTGTGGATAAGTTGAGTGACACCCAAATGAATGGAGAGTGGAAGATCATCAAGTAATTAAAGCCCTCATTGATAACTGAATCTTGTTTCAGAAATGAAGATAGGCTGAATAGTATTTCCCTGCTGAGAAAGAGACAACCACAAGGAAGTAAGGAATTCCCTAAATCATAAATTGCCTCTTACAGGCTCAAGTGGACTACTCTGATGGACCAGAGTTCAACACTGCCTGGGACACAGAGTATCTTTAAGGTCAAGGATCCAGTTCTTTTAAAGACACTATTGCTATACTTACGAAGCTGGCCGGTCTTGTCTGAGGTCAATGGTGAAGACAACTGCATCTTCACCTGCAGATAGGAACGTACAGGGAGAGTCCGGCTCTAGGGCCAACTGAAAGAAAAGAGAAAGGATGAGATTCCTAAAGTTTAGAATTAGAGGTCATTTGGCCCATCCCCTTTACCTTTACAAAGGGCTGTACTTAAAATGTCTCAGCATGAGAAATGTCTAGCTTTTTTGGAAAAATCCCAGAAAAGGAGATAATTTAAGCCCATTCTCTCTTGTCCTGTGTGAATTATTCAGATTTTTATTCTATAAAAGGCAAAAGGACAGATCTACTTGCTATTTCAATTAAGTCCCTGGGGGATTTTTAATGGAGATACCAAAGGAAGACAGCAGATATTAAGGCTCATTCTCAAACAAAATCAATTCCACACCCTCAGGTGGGGAGACAAATGGTGTCCAGGTTTCACTCCCCACATCTTAGTTCTATAAACTGTTACCTAGTGGGTTAGAGGCAGGCTTAAGAGACAAAGAAATAGGTAATTTTCACAGTTCCTGAGCCATCTGTCCTTGAAAGTTCACTATTACCCCAAAGGACACTCCAAGTCCACCTACATATTTGCTTAGGTTTGTAAAAAACACTGGTGTTGAAGAACATAGTACCTACTCTGAGACTGGGCAGTTCTTAGTTCCTCAATAGATTGAAGTGATGAATGCACAACTATGTGATTATACCAAATACCATTGATCGTACACTTTGGATGGATTGTATGCTTTATTAATATGTACCAATAAAATTGATTTGTTAAAAAAAAAAAAAAAAAAAAAAAAAAGAGTACTTGACCTGTATTTCCAGTTCTAAATAGGGCTTCCAGAAACAGTGCTATTTGTGAGCCGAGAGTAATAAGCAGTAAAGTTGGGACTCTTCCAGATGAGGAACCAACCACTAGCACCTTGGAACTATTATGATGTTCTAAAAACAAGCAGAGGGAAGCGGCTGTGGCTCAATCAGTAGGGCTCCCGTTTACCATATGGGAGGCCCCGGGTTCGGTTCCCGGGTCCTCCTGGTGAAGGCAAGCCCGCCCGCATGGCGTGGTTAGCTGACCCAGCGAGCACAAGCAGCAAGGGGGGGGATAAATGAATAAATAAATAAAATCTTTAAAAAAAAAAAATAAATAAATAAATAAATAAATAAATAAATAAAAACAAGCAGAGTAAAATTAAGAGGTTTGAAACGCATGGGAGAACCCAAGGATCTCCAAACCAATGGCTCACTTAGGGGCCAGGTATAATCGATTGAATGTTGCATGTACATGATCTAGGGATCTCTCAAATGTTTGCCTTCCAAGTTTAGGGTGGTTGCTTTTCTCCCTTCTTATCTACAAAACTTAGGACTAAATTAGGTGAGGCAGGCAATCAGCTCCACCTTGTCCAACAAACAACAGCCAGAAATCTGGCAAGGCCTTAGCTGAGATCCATGTGGATTGCACTTTTTTTTAAAAGGAGGTACTGGGGATTGAACACAGGGCCTCGTACATGGTAAGCAGGTACTCAACCACTGAGCTACATCCACTCCTCAATGAGAGTTGGTTTTTTCAAAGTTTGTTTTTAGGAGGTACCGGAGATCGAACTCAGGACCTCATACATGTGAAGCAGGCACTCAACCACTTGAGCTACATCTACTCCCCAGATTGCACAAAATTTTGTACAAGCACTTACTTACCTTGTGGGAGGCTCCCTTGTGCTGTGCCACACGCTTGGTATTCTTGCAGCACTGTGTGGCAGACAGTTCTGCTACCCGCACCTGCCCATCACGGGCACACATGGCCAGGGTGGAATCACCACTGTTAGGAAGGAACTTGGCCTGAGGTGGTAAGAATGAAACAAGGGGTACACAAAAGAAATTGAAAAGGAGAATCTGAGAGGTAAAAATGTGAAAAAGACCCCAACTCATACTCTTTTCTTGCCTGACAACTGGAAATTTAGCTCTCCTACTCTCATAGTCAGCTAAATCTATTATCTTCCAGGAGTTAAAGGAGAGGAAGAGAAAAAACTTCCTCTGATGTCAGTTAGCATTTCAGTTGCTCTTGAGTACATAAGTGCTCAAGTGAACTAGGACTGTGTACCTAGTAGGGAAAAAAACTAAGGAATAAAGGAGGAAAATCTACCTTGATTTAGGAAGCAAACATAAATTTGCTAAAAAGGAAAAAGAAACTAAGGAAGATGATGGGGAAGAAAACAGACCATGTTTAGGGATAAATGACTAATACCAACTAGATGTTTCAAGCATGGTAGATGGAGCTGATGAGCAAAATCTCCAGGGAATAACAAATATTAGCTAATATTTATCAAATGTTTATTAAGTACTGGGCACTATTCTAACTGCCTGATCTCTATTGTTATTTACTCCTCACAACCCTATGTGTTATCAGCCCCATTTTATAGACAAATAAACTAAAGACAGAGGTTAAGACTTGCCCAAGATCTCACAGCTAGTAAGTGGAAGAACCAGGATTTCAACCCAGGCAATCTGGCTCAAAGGCTTGTGCTCTTACACTATAATGCCTCCTACCAGAGCATATTTAAAACCTTTCTGCTGAGTTCCAAACACTCTGCCTACAATGATGCTTACAATGGTCTGTATGTTCAAGGAAAAAAAAGTTACTATGGGATCTTCAGTGTATTTAACTCTTCTAAGTCATTATGGGAAAAAGGGCCAGGAGTCTGTGGTGTCCAATTCCTACCACAATTACCAGCTCCAACTCCAGGAAACAGCTCAGATTTGTCTCACCCATGCCTGATGACTCTCAGGTGCTATTCTGCTCCCTTGCCTCACCTGGAAGACATTACTTTTGTGGCCACTCTCAAAGTCCAGTACTGGCTGTCGGCGCACCCAATCCCATACCACCACCTTCAGATCATCGCTGCCACTGGCCAGCCAGGTGCCACGCTGGTTAAAGTGCAGGGTATTGACACAACCGGTATGGCCCTCAAGCCCATGCTGCAGACGGAAACGCTGCACAAAGACTCTTGCCCCACAAGCCTCATATACAAAGCGGGCACTTGAACCTAGCTCCCGCTCCCGAAGGGCAAGAAGGGCTTGCCAGCGAGGTCGGGGCAGGGCTGATGTCTCTGAGGACACCCAGTCCTCCAGGGCCCGCTCATCATCTGATGAGTCCTGTTGTTCACGGTTGGCCCGCTTGCGCTGTACACGGTGCCGAGGCTGCTCTTCCTCTTCCTCTTCTCCCTCATCCTCTTCCTCTGAGTGGTCATGGACTCGGTTTTCATCATTGATGGAGTAACGGCCAGTGTCCTCCATGCTGTCAGAGTCCTTGTCTTCACCTGAGCTCTCTGTGTCTGTCCCTCGACTTTCTGTGCTGGTGCGGTTGGGGCCATCATCCCCAGTCAAGCTCAGGCTTAGGTCTGAGGCTTCCACTTCAATGCCTGAGGATGTCTCTCTTCCCTCCTCTGCTCCAGACATCTCTTCGGGACTGCTGGACAGGCTTCCTGCATGTTAGTAAGGAACAGGTATATGAGGGGAAAAATAAGGAAATAAATAATGATCAGAAATATTTCCCTCCTTCAGTCTAAGAAAATATCATATCAAAAGACCTAGAAACCTCCTTTGGTCAAGGGTTTTCATTACAAATGCTTATAAAGAGAACCTTCTGCGGTACAAGTTTCTGAGGGGGAAACCTATAAAGGATAGAAATTGAAAAGATAAAGATCAAAGCCACGCACAAATAAAGGTACTTCAAAGCAAGTGAAGAATTGCATGACAACCCAAGATGATGGCAAGTTCTCAAGAAGGAAAGAACACTGGCAGCCTGTACTAAAGTTTGCCGGCTGCAACTAGGTTAGGCTCTGTTCTGTTGGATGGGAATCCGTATTTCTGACAAATAAATTAAACTGAATATAAGGAAAAAGAACAGCCAATTCCAGCAAAAGTTGGCTTAGTCATTTTCTTAGGAAAAGATGAAACTGATTAAAATCACCCTGACTTCAAGAAAGCACCTGTACTGCTCTCCTTCTATATCTTAAGTTTCTTCACCCCAAGTCCCATTTATGAAACTCATCATGGGATAAAATCCATTGGGAATCCAGAAGGAAGTAGAAGGAATAAGTAGGAATTGTGAATACCTGAATGTGTTGTCCTCACCTTTCACTGGTAAGCATACCTTGACTTATTTCCATAAATTTAAAGATTTTAATATGGTATTTAGTTATAGGAACTCTTTATTGAAACAAAAGTTTATCAGGAAGCCTAAGTAAAAGTGATAAAAGCAGGACTACTATAGTGGTACCTGAGAAGAAAAGTTCACTACATTCTAGGACTTCCATGTTGGTAGTTATAAAATAACTGGGTTAGTCTGGGCAATCTAATTCCCTACAATTAGATATTGCACTATATCTAACAACAGCCAAATCATATTCTCCAATGGGCAGAGGGCAATATTTTTAGAGCCCAAACGACAAAAACCTAAGGTCAAGGTGTGAGGAAAGGAACAGGGGAATGGGAATGGAAGTTTTAAACACTGCTCATGGCCTCTTTTCCTCAGATGACTACAAATTTTGTCCTACCATAAGTAAAGGTTGTTAGGAAAGGCAGACCAGCTATATGTGACTCTGGTGTGAGCTATTCAACTCTAATACCACACTCATGTCTCAGAATCCAGAGATGGAATACCTTACTGCCCAATCATCTGGATTAGAGCAGTAATTTCTGAAAATCTCTGGAATGTAATTCTTTTTCAATGAACTCTTATGTAAAACCCAAAATAGAAAATAGACCCCCCCCACCTGACAAAACAACAACAACAACAACAACAACAAAAACAAGTGCTTTGGTTCAAGTAGTGATAGAAAGTTGGGAGACTATACATAAACACCCCTTTTCAAAAAGCACCCAAGAGCACAACATGAAAATGACTGGGCTAATTTCTCTAGAAGTTGGCTCAGAGTTGAAGCCCTGGTAACAACCCAGGTAGCAGCTGTACTCTATCAGAATCTTGATATTATGCTTTCAAACCTGCCTTAGCCTCAATGATTTAACACTTTGCAGAACTAGGAAGGGAGGGAGGGGAGAAAGAAAAAGAGAAAGAGTCCCAGTTCCGGTTGGGTTGAATTCTAACTTCATCTCATATTTACTATCTCTATCAAACCAAGATCTAAGATGGAATGGGACATCTCAGTATAACTGGGGAGCTACACCTTCCCAACAGTTCCCTTGTTCTCACCACCTATTGAATCTTATTTTTCTTTTTTATTAACAGCATCTCCTAGGTTGGCCCATTCTGCCTGCTTTACAGCCTCAGAATTCCAAACCACTTGACTTGTTAGAGGCACAGTTCTCTTATTAATCTTCTAAAACCAATCAGATTAAAGTCAAAGGAGCAAAAGTACCAGACAGTCCAAGGTGTTTCCTGTGTAACTTCCTATACTCAAAATAACACAGGAAGGGTTCACTCTTAGGGAAGATTTCCTTCCCTCCATGAAAATCCAAGTCTATATCTTTGGGGAGGCAGAATATCTCAGCTGATAGCAAAAATAGCTTGGCCATAATTTTGACCCTTACCATTAGCTAAGTCTGTTTTGCCATCTGCACTGCTCCCTTTGCTGGACATCTTGAATGGTGTTTGTTGTAGCCAGCCTAGATTTAGGAGAGGAAGAAAACAAAACAGTTAGGAAACAACCCTGGTAAAGACAGTAAGAGGGACAGGGAGAATTAGCAATATTATTTTTATAAAAATGAATTTTTTGTGTACTTCACAGGGCTTCTCAGCTACACCCCAGTTGTGTGTGTGTATGTGTTTCACTATGTCTTTATTCCATAAAGGGACATATTTTGGGGAGGTCAACCACCATCTTCTTACCTTACTCACTGAGTAACTGGCAATGACATTTCTGATGTGAAAGAAGGAACAGAAATAAAACCTGGAGCAGCAGGCATATATCAAGTGACAGGTACTGTGAGCAGAGAGCCTCCACTCAATACAAAAAGCTAGCTTTGGCATTGCTCTCCAGGCTCCAAGAATCGTCTGTTATAAATACTAGTCATATGCCACAAACTCTGTAAAACTCTTGTCTTCACAACATAAAGAGGTGGGTCAGATTCTGAATATCATTTTACACACAAATCAACAGGGTAAGAGCTTGAGCTTTATGTTTCATTCAGACGCCTAGCTTCAAAATTATTAAAGTTATAGATATTTACTAATGATTTTAAGAGGCAGAACTGATAGTAGAACTCAAGAGCACAAATCCCTAAGAAAGAACCTAATAGTTGTTTTTTGTTTGTTTGTTTTTTCCCCTCTTTTAGGATTAACAGTTACCCAGTAAAAACTGGGGAAGAAAAGGGCCACATTTCCAATAAACTACTTCAACCCATTTCATAAAATGGCAAACATTATTTTACCTATTCAACCGATTTTCATCAGATTTGCCTTTTGGACAAAGCCCTTGCTAGGTAGCTTTTTCCTTTTATGCCACTCATTATTTTCTCAAGGTCTCACTCCTACCTCCAGCAAATTCCAAAGAGCAAAGAACATTATGCAGAGCAGAATTTTGTTAAGCCCTTTCACTGCCTTGAACAAAAGGCAATGGTAAAAGACAAAGTATGATTATGGCCCCAGTCCTTGTACCCAGGCACAATGGCCTCTAATCTTTCAACAGCCTTTTTATTCTCACAACAATTATCCCAGAAGCAGCCCCATCATTTATCCTTACCCCCTAACTCTGACTCCACAGAAATCCAAGAAGCTTCATAAAAAATATCCTCTGCCGTGAGACAGATGCTCAAAAGTTGCTCTTAGTAGGCCAGGATGGGAAAGTAGAGATACTGCAAGAATAGGGCTGAAGTTGAATTTGAGGGAAAGGCACTTGGAGGCGTGAAGATGAAAGACAATGCCAACAAAAAACAGATTTGTGTAGCTACATGAAGAAAAACAGTGAAGAGCTATTTGCAGCAGGCTGTTCCCCACACTTCCATGTATGTGTGTGTTTATATATATATATATTTACAGCATAGCTTACACAGCAGCCCTTGTTTTGCCCTCTCAACAGTCCTTGCTTATATTTTTTTTTTCTTTTTTTTTAAGATTTATTTATTCATTTATCCCCCCCTTGCTGCGTCGTCCTGTTGTGTCAGCTCACCGTGCCACGTGGGCAGGCTTGCCTTCACCAGAAGGCCCCGGGAATCGAACCCCGAGCCTCCCATATGGTAAACGGGAGCCCCACTGATTGAGCCACATCTGCTTCCCCTTGCTTGTATTTTTTAGCATATAAATATCCTCTCCCCCACCTAGGGTTTAATTTAATTATATTAGTTGCAAAAGTCCCATGAAGTGCAGAAACTGACCACACTACTTTGTTAGGATTAAAAACTTAAGTCACGGGGAGCTGGTGTAGGTCAGTGGTTGAGTGCCAGCTTCCCACATACAAGGTCCCGGGTTCAATACCCAGCCCCAGTACCTCAACAAAACAAAAATCAAACAAAAAACAAACAAACAAAAACTTAAGTCATAAGCAGACAAATATATATGGTCAATTGAGAAAAGATCTGTTTTCCTACCTCCATAATAAAAAATGTCTACCACATCATATTTTTCACTTCATTATTATTCACTGCCAAGAAGAATGAAAAAGCAGCTCCACAGAACCTTTCTGAAGACAGATCTCACCACTTTCTATAGAAGCCCAGACTGCCTGAACTTTAGACTCTTATGGTTCTAGAGTACACATTTGCTTTCCCAGACTCCATGTCCACATGCTCGCATGTGTGCATGCATACATGAACACACACAGTCAATCCACATTAATTTTTTTTTTTTTTTTTTTAAAGATTTTATTTATTTATTCATTTATCCCCCCCGTGCTGCTTGTACTCGCTGGGTCAGTTAACCACGCCATGCGGGCAGGCTTGTCTTCACCAGGAGGCCCCGGGAACCGAACCCGGGGCCTCCCATATGGTAAACGGGAGCCCTACTGATTGAGCCACAGCCGCTTCCCGCACATTAAATATTAAGCTTAATTTCTCTAGTAAAAAAGAAATAGATTTCAATATTTTTTCTATACACAATTGGATCATCTTACATAGCCCTTGGAGTGCATACATTCCCACTTTGGGGGCCACTTCTCTAGAAAGCTAGGAAATGATAGCATTAATAAAATATAACTATGTTGAGGATTAGTTGTTACTCTAACAAGACAATATACATTTCAATCAAAATTAAGACCCTTAAAACCATCTTAACACTAGGGCAGAAATTATATTAAGTGGCCAAATTAAAGCAGGCCAGGATACTGTAATTGTGCCTTAGGTCTCAAGCACAGCAGCCAGTCTACAATCTCTTTCACCACTGAAAAATACAACCTTAGCTTATAGGCAGAGGTTAGGGACCATACTTAACCAATGCAATGCATTCCCAACAATATCCACTGTTTTCACCTTGATTAATTTCCATGTAAAATTCAGTCCAGAGCCAGCCATGCTGAGCTTGGAAGAGCTGATGAGTTCACTGCCCCAGGTAGCTGGGAGAGTTTAATTAGATTAGTCTATTACTGCTTGTACTCTAAAAATAACCATAACCCCTGCCAAACTGAAGGTTAAAGAGTAAACTTCTGGGGGATGGGGAAAAAAGGTCCAAGTGTCATTTCAATTTCAACCTAAGAAATCTGTGGTCTAGATTTTTCTTAATGAAAATAATAAGACTTATTAATAAAAAAATAAGGCCTTAGATTCTTAACCAATTACATGACAAAGCATTAACTAAAAACCAAGCAGAGAAGGCGTTAATACACTGGATAAGAGTACTCTGTGAAAAAGGTACCAAACAATCTCTTGCTTAAAGTCACTGGGGCTGCCTTCTTTTCCTGATATTGACAAAAGATCTGTACAAGAAACTGTGCCTACTACAACTGGACATTCAAATGCAAAAAACAAAACACAACACCACCGAATCTTGACCTATGATTCAGGCAAAAAATATAAAACCTAATTCAAGAAAAAATTAATAAATTGGGATTATCAAAACTAAAGTATTTTCTCTTTGAAAGACACTGTTAAAAAAATGAAAAGATAAGCTACAGACTGAAGAGAAAATTTGCAAAAGACATATGTGATACACCCCCACTAGAATGGTTACTATTAAAAAAAAAAAAAGAATATTACAAGTGTTGGAGAGGATGTGGAGAAACAGGAACACTAATTCACTGTTGGTGGGAAAAAATGGTGCAGCCACTGTGGGAGGCAGCAACTGTGGGAGACAGTTTGTCGGTTCCTCAGAAAGTTAAATATAGAATACCATATGTCCTGGCAATCCCACTTCTAGGTATATACCCAAAAGAATGGAAAGCAGGGACTCAAAAAGATATTTGCACACTGATGTTCAGAGTGGTATTATTCACAATTGCCAAAAGATGGAGGTAACCCAAGTGTCCAACAACCAATGAATGGATAAAAAACAAAACGTGGCATATACAAACAATGGAATATTATTCAGCTGTAAAAAGGAATGAAGTTCTGATACATGCAACAACATGGATGAACCTTGAAGATACCATGTTGAGTGAAATAAGCCAGACACAAAAGGACAAATATTGTATGATTTCACCGACATGAAATAATTGGAATAACCAACTCATAGTCAGACACTAGAATATAGGTTACCAAGGGCTGGGGTGAAGGTAGCAAATGGGCAGTTAATGCATAAACTATACAGAGTTTCTATTTAAGTTGATAGAAAAATTCTGGTAATGGGTGGTGGTAATGATAGCACAGCACTGTGAATGTAACTAACAGCACTGAATTATTTTTGAATATGGTTAAAAGAGGAAGTTTTAGGTTGTATTAATGTTACTAGAATAAAAATTAAAAACAAAACATAGGACTGTACAATACTAACGTTGGACCCTAAAGTAAACCATGAACTATAGTTAATAGGAAAATTATAAAAATGTTCTTTTGTCAATTTTAACAAATGCACCACATCGATGCAAAGTGTTAACAATAGAGTGGTACACGGGAACTCTGTAGTTTCTGCATGATTTTTCTGTAAATCTACAACTTCTCTAATTAAAAGCAAAAACCACATATGTGATAAAGGACCATAACCAGAATACATTAAAAAACAAACAAACAAAAAAAAACCTCTCATAACTAAATACTAAGGAAGAAAACCACCAAATTTTAAAAATGGGCAAACACTTTGAATTCAAATGTCACCAAATGTGTATAGGTGGCAAATAAGTACTTGAAAAGATGCTCAACATTATTAGTCATTAAGGAAAGGCAAATTGAAATCACAGTGAGAGGGAGCAGTTGTGGCCCAAGTGATTGAACACCTGCCTCCCACATGGGAGGACCCGGGTTTGGTTCCTGGTGCCTCCTGAAAAAAACAAAAACATAAAAATAAGCAAAACAAACAAAAAAACCAACGCAGGGAAGCCCAAGTGGCTCAGTGGTTGAGTGCCAGCTTCCCACATATGAGGTCCCGGGTTCAATCCTCCCCACCCCACTATCTCAAAAAAAAAAAAAAAAAAATCACTTTGAGAAATCACTACACACTTATTAGGTTAAAAGAAAAATAATGAAAACTTACTTTATTGAATATTAACGAGGATGTAGAGCAACTAGAATTCTCATAAGGAATGCAAAATGGTATAGTCACTCTGGAATACAGTTTAGCAGTTTCTTATAAAGTTAAACATACACTTGCCATATAAAAACAGCAATCCTGCACTAGGTATTTACCCAAGAGAAATGATAATACCTCAATAAAGCTGACCTAAAAAAAAGGAAAGGGAGAATGGGGGAGGAGGGGATAAATTATGTAATGTGTTAAATGACAGATAAAACTCAACAATTAAAAATACTAAATTCTGAAGATTGTTAACATTAATAGAAGGTGGCTACATGGTCAATATATCACAGCAAATGAGAGCAAAATGTCAGGTCTTCTTGCTTGAAAATAAAAGTGCTGGAAGGATTTTTGCTGTAACCAAAGCTGTCCATATGATTTATCAGCAATCACATTAAGGGCAAAATGAATCCTAAACACACAAAAAAGTCTCCAATCCTACTGTCATGGTGATTAACTAAGAACATCAGAAGCTTAAAGAAGTTCAAAGTTCTAGCAGTTATACTATTAACTTGCATTGTTATGCTTCTTTATTTTTTTAAAATTTCCCCCAAGTTCACTTTAACTTCTTTGGAGTTAAGAGTCTATGAAAACTGTTCTGATAATTTCACCTTACCTCAGGCCTGATGGAAACATCAACATCTAAATATTACTGTCCTTGGGAAGCGGATGTGGCTCAATCGATAGGGCTCCCGTTTACCATATGGGAGGCCCCGGGTCCGGTTCCTGGGGCCTCCTGGTGAAGGCAAGCCAGCCCACACGGCATGGTGAGCTAACGCAGCAGGACGGCCCGGCAGGGGGAGACAAGCAGACACAGAAAAACGCACAGCAAATGGACACAGCGAGCACAAGCAGCAAGGGGGGGGATAAATGAATAAATAAATAAAATCTTAAAAAAAAAAAAAATATTACTGTCCTTGATCCCTTTACTAAAACCCTGAACTCACTCTCAGTCAGCTCCCATGACTTGTATAATACCAGCATTCTCTCAGACCAGTCCAGGAGACTGCTTGGCAAGCCTCATTCTGCTACTCAAGTGCCCAGTTCTTCTACATAAATGCCCATATTTAAACAAGACAAGGTTTTAGAAATTCCTCTGAAACTGAAAGATGACGGTAGAAAATACTTCAATTATTAGTAAGACTTATTTGAGAGCTACACAGTCTCTGGTTCCTCCTGGGAGGGCAGATGTCCTGTAAAACACATAATTGAACAGCTGTTCAGGGCTGATCTCCATCCAAAGTACAAATTTGCTTTTCAGTTCTAGGCCCCACAGTCCATCTGGAATCAACCAGTCCTACTTTCTCTACTCCCAATTTCTGTTTTCATACTGAAATGGCTCACTTACCCATATTATAGAAAACATGTTTATGGAGGGCAGGCCCTTAATTCTGGACCATTCTCTATTAAGTACTTATAAGCATTGAATACACTGTACTGTCTCCTCTGGTAGAGGAACAGAAAGAAAACTGAATGTTTCTGAATCAGGAAAATTATTTATAATCCTATTATCCAAAAGATTTCGCAGCACAGGGCAACCCAATTATACAATGGCTCTATGCCTCCCATTTTTATCCAAATTATACGCCTCTGGCACCACCTAGTGGCCAATCAGCACACAGACATGCTAATACATGTTAGTACAAGGTAATATGGGAGCTATAAACACAAACGAGACAGTCATGATATCCCTTTTGTAGTCAATAATCTAGAAAAATGAGTGTACAATTAACTATGTGCAAGAGATTCAAGTATCGGTAAAGATAAATAGAATAGTTCAACAGAGGAAAAGATTATATTTAGTTTCAGGGAGACGGAAGGAAGGATAAGATTTCAATAGGTAGAGCTGAGAAAGGAAAATATCCCAGCAGGCACAGAATAGAAGACATGGAAGCTGAAAAACCAGTTACGTTCAAAAAAATATATGGCTAGCTGGTAGGTTAAGTAGCTAAGAAGTAGAGGGTTGGCAGTTGTGTGTGCATGAGAGAGAAAGGTGTGTGTGTGTGTGTGTGTGTGTGTGTGCCCGGGCACATGCTTTAGGGCTTTGAAAGGCAAAATTCAGGCATATACAGTAGAGTCATAAAGTTTGTAAAGAGAAAAAAGGCATCAGGTAGATTATTTTATCAAGAATAATAAGACGGACTGAAATGAACAGCAAAAGAAGGATAAACAAATTTAAAAGCTTGTATCGTTGCCCAGATAAGTAATGAATGCCTGTCTTAAGATGATAGCAGAAGAATGGAAAGGGATCAATGTAAGAAACACTGTAAAGGTAGAATTGAGAGTATCTGGCACAATAAAGAGCTATGGAAGCTGAAAGAGTCAAAACAATCAGCTTGAGTCTGGATGCCTTGAAGAAATTGAGTGCCATAATTGAGAAGCTGGCTTGTGGGGGAAGAGAATGAATTTGGTTTTGAATATGTGTAAAATTCAAGTTGACATGTTGGGAAGGTAGCAGGAAACTAATGTAGGTCTGAAACTTGAGAAATAAATTAGGGCCAGAGATAGAGACTTGTGAATTATTTGTGCAGAGACGCTTCAAACTCAAATACCTTGAAAATTATACCTCAACTAAAAAAACAAACAAAAATTAAGTACCTAAGAAAGCCCTGAGAGAAAAGGAAGTCCAAGGAAAGAATGTTAGGGAAGCAAAAGAAGAGGGAAAGGAGAGAACAGGGAAATAGTAGAGAAAGTAAAGGAATGAGAGTATTAAATGCCTAAGAAGTCAAGAGATAACGTTTCCAATGCTATAGAGAAGTACAGAAAGATGTATACTGAGAAAAGGCTGTAAGAGCCAGTACAGCTTTTACCATGTATACCTGAGGGATTTGAGTGGGAATGCTGATTTTCTCCATATCCAAGGATTATACAACACTAGGATTCAGTTATCTCTTCAATTTAGTTCTTTAAGTTCATAAAAAGTATTTCCTTAAACACTCATCAGCCATCTTTCATCATTTGTAACAAAGGTTCCGCAACAATGCAAGATGTTGGTGATGGGGTGATATATGGAGGTCCTGTATGTTATGCATGATTGTTTTGTAAGCTCACAATTTTTCTTTTTAAAAAAAAAAAAAGCTTCGAGGAAACATGTTCAGTAGTTACAACAGGAGGGTGGAGAGGGGTGGGTAGACAGACACAGATGGATGGACTCATTAGCCTACCAATTAATTATGATCTGAGACTCAGTCTAAACAATTTTGAGTTTTTAAAATTCTTATCTTATTTGTATAGAGCTTTTATACCATATACTTATATAAGAAATATTTAATTCTATCTTTCAGATCATTTGTTTCACTGTTTGGCAATGAAGAGCCCCTATTCTAAAGGCATATAGTATAACAGAAAGAAAAGGGCTTTGGTGTCAGAAAGACCTGGATTTGAATTCTACTGCTACCACCTACTATCAATTTCTGTTTCTTCTTTTGTAAAATAGGATAGTATCACTACCCTGCAGGAGGTAGTTTAGAACATTAAAAACAATGTACGTGAAGACACTGTATATATATATAGTAGACATTCAAATAATTTATCTTTCTAGCTTCTCATTTGATTCCAGACTGTATTTCCTATAGAAGGCTGAGCGTCTTTGCCACTCAGCAAGGATCCTCCAAAAACTGTATATACTATAGGACTCAGTTTCAAGTCGGTGGAATCTGCTTACCCACTCTCACCAGCCTTTTAAAGATGTCCAAGAGCTCTATTAGTATCTTCTTTAGAGCATGTTCATATTCTATGAACTGGGGTAAACAGTTTACCCAAGAGCACAAAATTTAAGTCTCCCTTTAAGTTCCTCTCCCTCCTGAAGGTTCAGAGGATACCTAAGATGGAAGACTGCAAAGCAATCACCACAGATAAGGGAAATGAGAAAGTCCTCCATCAGCCCAACTATGAACAAGGAACATCATTCTTTCCTTGAATTAATGCCTTATTTCTCTGTTGGTAATATCAAATGCCCTGTATTTATAGTGTATTGAGACTTTAATTCTGACAGAATTTCAGAGTATGTTAGGAATGTACCTTAATCCTAAAGTGCTGACCTTGAGCAGCAGTGCTAAGGAACTTTTTACAACAGTCAAGCCATATATCTTTTTTTAATTTTTATTTTTTTATTTTTACCTGGAGGTCCCAGGGATCGAACCCAGGTCCCTCCATATGGAAGACGGACGCCCAACCATTTGAGCCACATCCGCCCCCCTAAGCCATGTATCTTAATGTAATGATTCTAAAATCATTTTCCATTGTGCTTCAACCATGAAATGCTTTACTTTATTATCAAGAATCCAGTACCATTACCAGATTTTGCCATTCACATTTCAAATTTTTCTCAAAATAGTTGGAAAGGACCCCAGAGAAATTAAAAATGATGCTCTAAATGTACAACTTAAAACAAAATGATAAAACAATAAAAAAAGAGAAGTTCTTTTTGCATTAGGTTAGAGAACAAGGTCTAATGCTGGGTTCTAAGTAAGGTCAACAAAATATACCTGATAATGTGGCAATGAGTAAAGTACACCAGAGGAATACTACCTCTTGGTTACATGAGAGGGAAATCCTATAACAGCTTTCCAGATGGCTAAAAAAACTCAGGAAGACCAGAGAAACGATATGAGACAAGCATAGATGCTTCACATTAGAACTTGGCCAGACCTCCTTAAACCTCAGAGAATAAAAGCAAGTATCTAATTTCTCAGATACAATGATAAAAATTTTCATAATGACCCAGCCCATTAGACATACCACATTTCATTAATAAGATGCCATCTTGGTCATATTAATCACTCCTCAAACCCCTACTGACAAACTCAGGGGAAGGATCGGTTCATTAATTTTTTCAGATCATAATACATCCCCAAGGAAAAGTAAATACTTGAGAAATTGGGCTTCTGGTCCAAAAACTATGTCCTGTAGAAATAGAGAAAAAAGATTGCTACAGAGAAGTGACCAATTCACAAAATTTATCACACACTAATTCTTGAAGAGTTTTGAAGGACTTTCTTCTTACTCCAAAAGAATGACCGAATCAGTAAATAAGAGCAGGTAGCCCCCTTTCTGACCAATTTTAACAGTGATGAAGTTTATTGGGTACATTCATGAAAATAAAAGATGAAAAGTTTTCAATATTATTGTAATGCTAATCTAATACTCACTGACATTTGGCTCTGAAATAAAGCGAGGCATACTCACTACCCCCATGCCTGTTATTGAGACAAATATAGTTCAATTCACTCAGTTACCTGGGTTCCAAATATATATATATTTTTTAATTTTACCGGGAGGTCCCGGGGATCGAACCCAGGTCCCTCCATATGGCAGACGGACGCCCAACCATTTGAGCCACATCCGTCCCCCCCTGGGTTCCAAATAGATGAAGGTAAAAAGCAAGATGATCCTGGCTCACTGATAATCTACTAAAAAAAAAAAGGTAATTCCACTTGAGATTTAAAAATTAACTCTAACACCAATGTTATGCAATAAAAAACTCTGGACACTCTATTTCTCTTTTATAATCTGGACATTTCTTTGAAATGTTTAGAATAACTTATCTACAGCAGAAATAATCTAGTAATAAATCTATCTAGTAAAAGCAGATTTTAGTCACTTCATGACTTTAAAAGCTCTTCTACTGAAGTCTATTTGCTATTAAAAGGTCAGTTATTATTTTAAACTGGCAACAAAAAGGTTGCTTCCTTTTAGCTCTCTGCAGACAAGCTTCTGCAAAACAAGTCAACACTAAGGATCTTGGTGCTGAGAATGATTCTTATACATTTAGTAGACTGCTACATACAATGTCCTGCCAGGTTGGTGGTAAAAACTAAGAAGTCACAAGCATATCTAGTCCTTCACTCCAGCCATGCTAGGAAATACTTCCTAGGAAGATGCCACAATTCTTAGGCAATACCTAAAACCCTGAAATATAAAAATATTTTCAGAAAGATGGGAATTTCACCGTTGTAGGCCACAGACTAGGACTATTGATTCACTGATGTCATCTGGAACATAAAATGTTAAAGCCTTCCTGAAGGTGTGAAGGTGGGAGGCTTACCCACTGCATAACAAAATAAATGTTCAAAATTATGTTTCTTTCAACATATTTCCTTTTCTCCTCCCATTCTTTCCCCCTCCTGAACATAGATCTACAGATCTCAGGGTTAAAACCACAAATGATACAAATGCAGTCTCAGCCTACATCACACTGCCTGCCCGCCGCCCCCCCCCCAAGAGTCTTCACCTTTTAACTGAGAAATTAGATCCTGGCTGGTGATAATTAAAGTTGATCAAACCTAAGTCAATCACTAGCTTGAATGAGTAAAGTTGCTTTCATCACTATGTTACCAATACTTTCTCAATTTTCCTGTGCCCTTGCAACCCCCAAAAATGATGTAAAAGAAAAGCCAACAAAAGAAGGTTAAAAACTTTTCATTTGTGCTGTTTTATTATTAAGATGGTCCACTTGTGGATATGGGAGGAAAAAAAAAAAAGAACTCTGCAATCGGTATCTTCCTAGGCCCCCTTAACTACAGAAAGAAATTAAACATTTTCATGATCTAGTTCTTTGATAACCTCTTGAAAAGGATCACTGCAGATCTCAACAGCTTGGAAAATATGTATTTCCTCCATGGCAAATACATATGAGGGGTGGCTAGGGTAGAGGTGGTGAACAGCATTAGAGCAGGAAGGGAAGGAATTACAATACTGCCAATTTTGATCAGGTGTGCTAATGGGGAGGCCAAAATAATGCACAAAGGACAATGTTGATGTTTAGTTTAAGAATGCACTTAGAGATATACATACACTGACATCTCATATTCCCTCTGTCTGTCCTCTGGTCAGGAGCCCCCATCACACTGACTGGAATCATGTTGAGAAGACAACCCTAGGTAGGCACCTACAAAGCAAACATCTAAGCTGACCAATTAAAAATGAACTGTAAAGATTAACCAGAAATGTGTTCAAAATGCAAAGTATAAACTGGTGTATAACATATTCAACACCTTACTGATACACACACACACCACACTTAATAATCTTATTCCAGAACATAGCAAGCATCTTCTAATCGGGACACTTTGTGAATAAAACTTAACAGTGTCACACTCAACTTTTCATACTACAAATAATAAATATATTAGAACCAACCATAAAGATGTTAGAATCAACCATGCCTACCTTCAGCTATTCTCCGTATCACATGAACTTCAACAATAGCACTGTTCTCTGCTACCAGAAACCTAAGAACTTCACAAAAATTACATTTGCAAAAAACTCTAAAGTAACTGCAAGTATGTTATGACTTTCTTTTTGGCACTGGCC
This sequence comes from Tolypeutes matacus, assembly GCA_026826555.1. NCBI lineage: Eukaryota > Metazoa > Chordata > Mammalia > Cingulata > Chlamyphoridae > Tolypeutes > Tolypeutes matacus. Next base: position 424,585 of record JAKSZT010054305.1, read on the forward strand.
TAGACTGCTGATTGCCCGAGATGATTCCTCTGCTGACCAAGAATTCTTCAAACCAGCTACAAATGAGTAACCATTATTTTATTTTTTTAACCAAAATTTTACCACCCATGTCCTGAAAAGTTGGGATTCTGAGGTGGATTGGACTGAAGACACCAACGGAAGGCAGCATCACTCATTATTCCCAGCTTTTAGTCAAAAGCAGCTAAATGTTCTCTAAATGGCATGGCATGACAATCCAAAGCCCTGAGACAAGAAAAGACTTGATATGATAAAAGGACTGAAAAGAAATCAAGCAAACTAAATCCCAGTTTTTAACAATGTAAGAAACATGATCCACACAAAGGCAAAGCACAAGGCAAATGAATAAAGAAGAAAGGGGGGGGTGTTGGGGGGGGGACGTTTACTTCTAAGCTTTCTGAAGATATACAGCAATAGTTTAGGACAGAAAGTCAAAATGCCCACAGTCAATTAAACTTGTAATTTAATCAGAGCTGGATCACAGCCAAAAACAATACCCTAACTCTTTGGGAAAGTGGTAGAAATTTTATGACTATAGTGGTCAGCACTTGAGCATCAGGACAGAGTTTGTCTTGAACTCAGGAATTAAAATCCTTCAAATCCTACTCACCTTTCCTCCTTTATCACTGAAGTAAGGTCAGGCTGAGCTCCTGAGAAAAATAGGTCTGTAGATTCACTGAAGGACTGAGAAGAGTTAAAATTTAAGTGGCAAAGATGTCTCTTCTATGAAACATAAAAAAGATTATGTATGCATTTTAGCATTTTTCAGACCTCCTCAGAATTATTTAAAATCAGAATAATTTATCTAATTCTGACTTTTGAGCAAATACCCACACACATACATAGTTACGGATATAAAACGAAACACGCCAGGGATCAGAGACCAGGCAAGTAATATTACAATTCCACCAAAACGTAAAAGTCATTTAAAAGGAAATGTTCAATGCTAAACCATAACCAAACAACCTCTCAAAAAGAAGCCACAGAGCAGGGGGGGGCGGGAGGAGTCCCGGAGAAAATGTGATAGCGCTAGTGCAGGTTTTGTTTACAGACTCCAGCAACAATCATATGAGTCAGAAATTCAAGCCACCAGATGCTTTCCAACAGGGACCAAATGGAACCGTTCTACGGTGTCCTGAAAGATTTGGGGTTAGAGGAGTTAAACAAAAAGAATTCTATTACAAAGGGTATGAGACCAGAAGGCAACAACTGACTCCCAGACTCTTGGACCTCGGCCTTCCGTACAAGGTGCTGGGCCCAAGAACTTGGGATGGGGGAGGGGGACACATTACGCGGCGGCCTTGAGGTGATGGGGAGACGCAGGGCAACCCCGTCCCCCAATGTGAGGGAAAAAAAAGAAGCACACAAGTAGGTCAATCGAAAAAACAAGATAAGACATCCCTGTATACAGATGAGCTGGCTCTTGGGGGCAACCCCAGGGCTGACCTGAGGAAAGGGCAGCCAGTCCTTCCGGTGGTGACTCGGGTCAGGGGAAGGAGAAGACCCGAGCCCTGGGAGCTTGGGAAATGGGTGAGGGCCATCCTGAGGAGGAACAAGCCAGGAAAGGGGGTCGGGGTGGGGGGTGGGCAGGCCGAGCCGGAACGAGACACGGACCGGGTAGGTCAAGGGGGGGGAGGTGTCCGGCTGGGGCAGTTACAAGCAGGGGAGCCAGCGAGGCTGAGTAGCCTGCTTCCCGTCTGAGGTCATCCTTCTGCCAGCAGTTCCTCCGACTGTTCCAGGCCCATCCGCCCCGTCCACTGCCGCCACCACCGCCGCCGCCATCTTACACTGGCCAGCAGCCGCCACCACCACCGCCTCCGCTGTCTGCGCTTGCGCCTGCGCCGCCACGCTTTCCGGCCCTGTTTGCGACGATGTGCTCGAAGAGACTGAGGGAAGAGTGGTCGAGCGAGCTCGAGGCTCCTAGAAGGACGTACAAGGGGCGGGGCCTAGGGCCAACGGAAAACAGAGCGAGGGGGCGCGTGCGCATTACAAAGGAGGCAAAGTTGTTTTTGTAGTGTTTCCGTAGGGCTCCCTTCCCTCGGGACGCTTAAGCCAAATTCGAGTTAGGGGATTCCGAAAGTTGTGATGAAAACAAACGTTTCCAACAGGTTGGCAGGGCACTTCCATTCTTGCCCAATTTCTAAACATTGGAAAACGATCAATGCTTGCCAGGAAGATTTCTTCCGAAAACACCGCTTAAAGAAACTTGTGGTTTTTCTCTAAGTCGTTTCTAGACCACAGAGGCCTGCTTCCGCCCGAGAGCCTCCATTTACCCGTTTTTAAAGGGGCTCAGAAGCTTGAGGTGCAGCAAGGCTGAAAATTCAAGAGGCTCTTTCTCCGAAGTGGGGTAGTGTGTTGAAGGTTCCCAGGAATAGGCCAGGTGATGTCGGATGACTGTACACTCTACTTCTAACACCTAACAGAAGCGTACAAAGGATCCCTGACATGGAGGACACTCCCAACAGCCCGGCTAGGAAATTTTTTGACTAGAAGACAGGAGTGCAAGAAACTGACCTCTTCTCACCTCCTATACCACTTATGTCAAGCCATTCCATATCATTCAGACTACTGCAGTAGATGCCCAACTAGTTTGTCTACTTCCATTATTGCCCTACCACAAACATAAGGTGGCCAGAGTGACCTTTTAAAATATAAATCAGATCATATCATTCCCTTTTTCAAAACTGCCAATATCTTCCCTTCACACAAAAATAAAAACGTTCAGAATGGCTTTCAGGGCCCTACCTGATCTGGTGCCTGCCTATTTATGATTTCCTCTCTTCCCATGCTGCCTAGCTTACTCTAGCTCCACTGGCCTTGGCACTGTTACTCCAAGCAAAGCATGTTCCAGCTTTTGTCCTTGTTCCTTCTTGGAATTTATCTACCAAATCTTTACTAGACATGCGCTCTTTTCATGTAATCATGCCTCTACTCAAATGATATTTCCTCAGAGAGGGCTCCCAACTAAAATGGTATCCCACAGCACCATTTTCTATCCCTTTACATTGCAGTTTTTCACCATATTTTCACAACCTATAATTATATATTTATAATCTAATTTACACCACTAGAATATAAGCTCTGTGAGGGCAGGAACTATTTCATCTTTGTAACCCCAACACTTAGAATGGGGCCAAATCACAGAATAATGCCCTGCCATTCTACTCATTCTTTAATTCATCCAGTCAACAACTATTTATTAAATGCCTACTACAAGCCAGACCCTTTTTGCCCTGTTCTAGATGCCAGGGTTGTAGCAGTGAATAAAACAAACCAAGAATCCTGCATTCATGTTATTTATTAGTGCAGGGCTTGAGGGCTCTGGGGGAGGAGAGGGACACACAGACATATAATATTGTTATGAAGATTACTATAAAGGAAAATAAAGCAGAATAAAAGTGAGTTACCAGGGTGGATGTGCTCTTTTACATAGGGGGTTCAGGTGACATTTGAATAAAGACCTGAAGTGTGAGTGAGCCACATGTGTGTATATAGAGAGAGGAGAGAGAGAGAACATTCCAGGCAGAGGGAATAGCAAGCGTGCTTGATGTATTCAAAGAATGATAGGTATAAAATAAGCTTGGATAAACAAGATGGGAGCTAGATCACTTTAGGACTTATAGACCAAGGTAAGGACTTTGAATTTTATCCTAAGATTGCTAAAACCCATGGAGGGTTTTGAGTAAAAGAGTGACATGATGGGAAGCGGCTGTGGCTCAATCAGTAGGGCTCCCGTTTACCATATGGGAGGCCCGGGTTTGGTTCCCGGGGCCTCCTGGTGAAGGCAAGCCTGCCCGCACGGCGTGGTTGGCTGACCCAGCGAGCACAAGCAGCAAGGGGGGGATAAATGAGTAAATAAAATCTTTAAAAAAAAATAAAATTTAATTAAAAAAAAAAAAAAAAAAAAAAAGAGTGACATGATGTCACTGAAACGGTTCACTCTGGTTGTTCTTTGAGAACTGCCTGCAGGGGAGCAAATTAGAAGCCAAAAAATCTAAGAAGACTAAAGGGTTGCAGTGCAAGTAGTTGAAAGCAGGATGTTCTTTGAAGATGGAGTAGAGATTTGCTAATAGAATAAATGCGGGTTGCAAAAATAAAGAGAACAGCCAAGGATGAATCTGATTTTATGACTTGGTTGTAAATGGATAAATTAATACCATTTACTAAGATAAAATACCTGAGGGACATGAGCAGAGCTGTTTTTTTTTTGGGGGGGGGTGGGGGTGGGATATAAAGAGTTCTATTTTAGATACATCAAGTTGGAGATATTAGATTTCAAAGTGGAGCTGCTAAGTAAATCTAGAGCTCATTGAATAAGGAACAGTTGAAAGTAAAATTGAGGAATTATCAGGATATAAATTGTATAACCATGGGGTTAGGGAAAGCTCACTCAATAAATGTGGAAGAGAAGCCTTCTAAAGACTGAGCCCTCTAATTATGAGGCACTTCAACAAGAAGAGGTCAGAAAAGAGGAATATCCAACAAAATATATTAAAAAGGAGCAGCCAGGAAATAGGAAGAAAAAGAACATCAACAGTGAGGGGTTTTATAAACCAAATTAAAAAAAAAAATTTCAAGGTCACCAGAAACTGTTGTTCCTGCTTAAGAGTGGGGTTGACTGAAAATTGACAACTGGATTTGGAAACATGGTTACTGAAGACCTTGACAAGAGTGATTTTAGTACAGATATGGGGATAGAAGTCTTCCACTCTCCAATCTAGTTTCTGTGCTCATTGGTTTGTGAACACCATTGCTATTACCACCAGATCAGTGAACTCCTTCTGTCTTATCCTGGGCTTTCCTATTGATTTGCAGTTGTGATGATCATTACCCCTTCTAGAAGATCCCACTGGTTTTCATTACACTATATTCCATGGTTCTCTCTATATATATAACTTTTTTTTTTTTTGCCATTTATTTCATGAGTTCCTCTTCCTCTTCATTTTACATGTTATTCGTTATTTTTTTCTATTTTCAGTTTAAAAGTCCTCATTGCCAAGCCAGAGTTCCTCAAGCTTCAGACTCACATGTCTGATGGCCAATGGCACTTTAAACATTCCAAAACTCACCTTCGCTTTATGCTCCACCAACCCCAAATTGCTCCTACTCTCGTATTCTCTTTATTGGCATCACTATTCACCTATTTCAGGTTAGATTCCTTAGAAGCAGAGCCCCAAAAAAAGATTCCCGGTGCAGTGATTTGGGAGAGTGCTCTTAAGTAAAATCTATATGGGGTGAGGGACACAAGGTAGGACAGGAAAAACTACGGAAAGATATGAGTTGAGTTGATAAATTTAGCTTCTACTGGGAAATCTGGAATATAAATGCCACCACATTTGTACCACCTTGAGGCAAGGGTTGGGGGGATGGGTTTCTACCCTAGTATCAGTCAGTTGGCAGTGGGTCTACCCCAAGAGGGCATAACCTCTCAGAAATTTCCAGAAGTAGCTTTTGTTGGCACAAAAGGCAACTCTCAAGAGAAAGATGCGGCTGTGAACTATTAGGAGCAAACACTCACTTCTTGGTAAAGGGAATCTGGACAGTACATCAATAATATCTACCACAATCTACCTCTAGTTTTGCTAATATCCATTTGTACTGCAAAATAAGTATACTCTATCCAGGCAGTTTCTCCAGCATGCTGGCTAGTCAAAATTTCTGGTGACACAATAGGAGTTGCAAGAGTTGGTCCTGAAGCCATAAATGATATTCCTCATTTCCCTTCTCTACCACCCATTTTGATTCATCTCCCTTTGGCTAGCACTTCTGCTGGCTTAGGCAGCTTACCTGGTGAGATCACCCAGACCCTCAGCCCTGAGGTTTCTGAGCCCACAGTGACCATGCCTTTCTCAGAACACAGGTGTTATACTTACCCATTTACAGTTAAAGCTGAGCATCAAGAGATATCCCAGAGGATCACATGTGCACCAAACATCATTTTTCTCCACCACCCCCCATTATGTAGCAGCACCCCTATCTCCTCAAAACAGAGTCAACTATTCCCGACAGTATGGCAACTTCGTCTGGTGGTCTACTGGCTTAAGGACTCCAAAGTGCCATCAGCCATAGCTTTAAGTTTACTGAGATTGCCTGGTGAAAGAATCCCCACTCCAGGAACCAGGACCTCCAGAACCACAGAGTTCAAAGTTTCAGAGATTGGGAGTACAAATTCCTCAAGTGGATCACCGGGAGTGATTCTGAGTAGGGTCAATCTTATTTCCATCCCTTGGTTCCAGAGCCCATGAATTCTACCTACTGGGGATAAAGCAATCTATTATGGCCATTTAGGGTTATATTGCATCATGAAAGATAGTGGCCCTATCCTTGCTAACCCAACTGCACCTTCAAAAGGCTAACCCACTGTTCTATCAGATCAGCAGCTTCTAGATAGAAAGGTATCTGGTAGGACCAGTGGATCCCATGGTCACGTGCCCACTGTCAAACCCACTTTGCCATTTAAATGGGTTCCTTGTTCCAAGGCAACATTATATATGATCCCACACCACTAGATCAAAGAGCTCTGAGCCCTTGGATGTTAGCATTGGCTCAGACACTGCAGGCAGGATAGGAAAACTATGTATCAATTCTGGTCAGAATAAGTTGTTGCCTTCTCCAGAATGAAAAGAGTTCAATGTAATGTAATCAACTTGCCACCAAGTAGCTGGTTGTTTTCCTTGGGTAGTAATACTGAACTCGGGGTTCAGAGTTGGTCTTTCTTGCTCACAGGTTGGACATTTAGCAACAGCAATAAACAGATCAGCCTTGGTGAAAGGGGAGTTCATAATAATAGGCCATCTCTGCCACCATGGGATTTCTATTCATGAGCTCACTATGCAAACACTGGGGTAGCTGAGGCAGTCCTGGCCAAGTCTTACCGTCTATTTCGTAATTATTTAATGTTTTCTGGTGGCCCTTAATATGCAAAATTCTCTTGGTCCTACTCCCATAGATCCATCCAAATGGTCTTCACCTGACCTTCTTGTTCCCCATCTTATCATCTTGCTCCTTCCAAGCCCATGACCAATCAGCCCACTGAACACGAATTCATGTATAGACTTGACTCAGAACACGTCTCTCTCCAGACAACATGGAGGATCAGGTTGGACTGCCTGAAATTTGACTTCCCCTCATCATTGTCTTTCAGAGCTACCCGAGTGGGACTGCTGTAAGGCAGTAGTCCATATTTTAGTTACCCTAACATATCAAGACAACCTATCTATGAACCAGACCTGGATTTCCCCCTTCTCTGTCAGATGGTTGAAATAATTCTCATGAAACAATAGCTGTGTGAGATGAGAGAAAGGTGTCATCGCAACAGAGATAGGTGATAGAGGGGTCTGGGGCACCTTGTTCAATTTAACTTATTTGTACCCACCAAGGGCCTTATCCTGAACATATCATTTCCATTCTAAGACGGATTGCTATTATATCCACCTTACCTTATGACTTGGCAGGTCTGACAATAACCAGCACATCATGGGTAACTGGAGACTCTGTCACTTGATATCTCATGGTTAAGCACTTAGTCTCTAGCAGAGACTAATTGCATGCCGGGGGATGATTTGCAAATGGTGAGATTTTGTCTGCTGCAGATGGCATCATCTTGTTCCAGAATGCTAAAAATGTGTATTGAAATTCAGGATTGCCAGCATATCCAGAATCCAAACAGCATCTTTTCCTACCACAGATAAATCTGGTACCATGGAATTTTCCAAGTCATATGGCCTAAGCAACAGTGCTATTTGTACCATAGCCTTGACTTGCTACAGAGCCCTTTCTAGCTTTAAGTGCCACTCAAAACTCGCAGTCTTGTTATCTGATAAGTGGGTCAAGGCAGCATTCCCAATCACAGAATATGCTGCCTCCAAAACTGGAAAAGCTCCACCAAGGCAATAAGCTTCTTTCTTAAGGTAAATAAAAGATGCAATAACTTGTCTTTTATTTAGGAGGGGATGGCTCAGAGTACTACAGACCACTGGACTCCTAAGAAGTTCACTAATGTTGCAAGCCCCTGAATGTAAGATTTATCTCCCACCCTCTGGAGTGCATACATGTCATCAAAAAATCCAGAGTACTTGACTCTTCTTGATCATCAGGTCTGATTAATGCATCCTTAATACTTGATAAACATATATCCTTAGTAAAGCAAATAAATGTGATATTCTGCAGACTATCCAGGGCCTTTAGACTACAATGGGTCAGAAAAAGGGCAGAACTAACTTAGCTCTGGAGCAATATATATATTGCCCATCCCTGGCAAATGCAAACTGCTTCAGATACTCCTTCCTAATGGGTATTGAAAGAATGTATACATTAACTACATCAAGGATCAGCAAACTTTTTCTGTAAAGGGCCAGATAATAAACACTTCAGGTTTTGCACACCATATAGTCTGTAGCACCTACTTACCTCTGCTATTGTAGTAAAAAAGCATCCACAGATAATATGTAAATTAATGAGCATGGCTGTGTGCAGGGCAGGATTTGACCTGTGGGCTGTAACATGCTGAGCCCTGGTTTGCCTAGTTAGCCACACACTTTATATCAGAGTCTGTGTTACTCTACCCAGTAGATAAACCACATCCGGCACAGCACTATAACTGGGACTACTACTTACCTAAGTTTGACCACAGAGGTGAACTAAATTAGGATATGATAGAGACCAATATCCCTGCATCCTTTAAGACTTTGAGGGTCACACTAAATCTCTACCAAATTCTCCAGAATGCAATATTATTTTTTATTTACTACCTTGTCAGAGGTGAGGATAAAGTTTCAGGAGATTCTACTTGGCCTTTCTGCCAAGTGCCAAATGTGTCCATTCTGATTACACATTTGGATCCAGGAGGAATGACCATAATGTGGATTTTTGGACCCATTCTGAGACAGATTTGGGCCAGCACTCCATTAATTGCCTGACCTCTCATACTCCCCTATGTAACAGGGGTAGAGTGGAAGAGGGGCGGGGAGGAGCCATGATGTTTTGGGTCCTGGGGTGTCAGTGTCAACTCAGACCCTGTATTCAACAGTCATCAAAAGATCTGCTTATTCCTCTTTCCCCAGTGTATGATTAACTGGGGTAAATGGCTGCATGCTTCTTTGGGAAAGGACAGGGGAGTCAGTACACTATATACCTGCCAACTGTCTCTATCTTGCTCCTTAGGATGGACACCCACATTCTATCAGCCATCCCCCCTTTGTCCTTACTACCCATTATAGAAATTCACCCACCTCGTGCCTGAAAGTTAAGTGTTGCCATTTGGCCTCTGCTATGCCAGGATCCTATCATTCCTAATGATACTAAGGAAACCAGTTCTTTAATGTCTCCTCCCATCAGCCTCAATCTAAAGAGGACAGCTACTTCTAAACTTCTCAAAGATGACAGTGACCCCTTCATCAGTGCATTTTTTATTGTCTTGGAAAAAAGTTTTCTCCAGGCCTTCCTGAGGAACACATTCAGCTGGTGGGTTTTCCAGGTTTATAAAAATAGATTCATTCCCACATGCCCACTCTCTGAGCCTTTTGATCCTTTCCCCTATGGCCTGCCACCTCTGTTTCATTTAATGTAGGCCATCATTTTCCCCAAGCTCCCAAAAGCCATCTCAACAGCATATCAGAGCCATCTCCTGGAGGCCTTGCCAGGATGTTAAATCCTGAGTCACAGGAAAATGCCCTGTTATCACAAATTCTGTATGAATTCTATCCTAAACTCATGAAGTCATCCATATAACCACAATTTGTTTTCTAACATCCAGAATTTTGGAAAAGAAGGGACACCCCATTTAAAGTTTGAGAACAGCATAAATATTTCACATACAGCTTGAACCTAAGCTTCACAATGGCTGTTTCTAAGCAGCAAAAAAAAAAAAAAAAAGACTAGAAAAATGCTAGCCATGTCCTTGTAGTGACACATTTTTGATGAAGAAAAATTCTCTAGAGGCACCCTTCACACATAAAAGAACTCCAGGCATAAGCTGTGGAGAGACTGAGGAGAGCCCAAGAGCAGTGCCACTCAAAGGTGGTTCACAGACTTGTACTGGGCTGTGAACAGTTTTGTACCAGCCACAATATGATGAGTAAGAAATTGAGTGTTGAGAAACTTTTTAGCATTCTGACATTGCTGTGATACCCAGGTACATGACCTTGCTGAACAAGGTCTGGCCAGTTTGGTGTTGTCAAAATTGTATGGTGGGGCAGAGTGTAAATTATAATGCAAACTATAGTCCACGGTTAGTAGCAATACTTCAACATGTGTTTATCAATTTTAACAAATGTACCACACTAATGAAAGATGACGTTAATGTAGGAAAGTGTGTGAGGCGGAGGGGGTGGGGCATATGGAAATCCCTATATTTTTTATGTAACATTTATGTAATCTAAAGCTTCTTTAAAAATTTAAAAATATTAATTTAAAAATTTTTTATGGTGGTTAGCATTATGTGAGCTGCACAATAGTCACAGGCAATAGAAACCCATGTTGGTACACGAAGGATTAGATACTTAAAAAACAAAAATGGTCTTTTACCCACATAGTTGAAAAGGACTGCCCTGGAGTGCCAAGCTCCACCCCTCCACAAGTCCTAAAATAATTCAAATAGTATTTTTGGAACAGAATGTCACTTGAGGTCAACTTACCCATGTTCAAGCAGAATCAAAATAAAAACAAGTGACTTGGGAACAAAGCTAAAATAGACTAGGGCATCTATTCAGATTCCTGGAGTGAGCTCTGGCTCAACCAGCGGAAGTAAGAATTTGTAAAAGAAAACTGGCAGGACAGTGGGAAAAAGTTTCAAGGGGCAGAGCCCTTTTGTTCTTCCTTCTCTCTATCTTAGTCCAGTGTTTAGCTAGAGCTATAAGGAAAGAATTTTAGCCATTCAGAACCTGTGGCCATCATCACAAGTTTCATTTCTTGCAAAGTAGAGGATTCTCAGATTCAGTCCTGGGCTCTTCCATGCTCTGATAAGGTATAGCTGGACCTTTGCAAAGAGCCTGAGGCCTCAAGAACATTTCCTTCCTTGCCAATCCATAGAAGGTGTGGGATCTTCCAGGAATAAAAAGTCTTAAACCAGGGAAAAATGATACGTCAGGAGCTCAAAGTGACTCAGACAATGAATGTAATTTGCTCTGGCAGTAGTTATTTTTTGAGTGCTAAACCAGAAAAGCCAATCAGTCTGACCAGAGTATGATGTGTAAGAAATTGAGTGGTTACCAAGGTCCATAGATCCACTGGCTCTCGAGAAGGGCAAAATCAGCTCAAAAATAATTTAGAGGGGGTGGTTATAGCTTAAGTGGTTGAGCTCCTGCTTCCCAGGTAAGAGGTCCTGGGTTCAATCCCCAGTACCTCCTAAAAACAACAAACAAACAAATAAACAAAAAAAGCAATTCTCACTGGGGAGTGGATGTAGCTCAGTGGTTGAGCACCTGCTTCCCATGTATGAGGTCCTGGCTTCAATCCCCAGTACCTCCTAAGAATAATAAAAAAAATAAAAATAATTTAGAAAACATATTAACAATATATTACTAACATTAGTAATAATAATGTGAAATGTTAAAATACAATACCATTTGAAGGGCTTCCCAGAGAGAAATACTCAAGGGGAAATGAGAAAAGATGGCCATTGAGACTCCAATAGAATTGCAGACTCAACTGGGGAATGGGGGAGGGGAATTGAGGGGTGGTGGGATTGAGGGAGATTTTCTACCATAAGCTACTGGGAGCCCTGAATTAGTCTGCTAACATTCCTCACTCTGCAGTTTACAGAAGCTGAGGAAGGTTAGAAAAAGACCTGAATGAAAAAACAGGCCACACTCCTCACTCAGAATATTTATTAAACAGTGCGCCATTGGGCCTGAAGGAAAAAGGTCCCAGATTGCACCCCTTCCTCTTTCCCAAGCTACCTCTCTGAATTAAGGGACAGGATTCTAAGGAAATCAGATGTCCCAAAAAAGCAAGAATGCATGTGGGGAAAGAAAGAGCATTCATTCCCCAGATATGACAATGCAATTATATGTGTCTGCCAAGAAGAAAGGGGGCCAGGAAAAGTGATGGATGGACTAGACGAGGAGAAACAGGGTGGACCCTTCTTTGTCACAACTTGGGCTTGGAGAAAGATTGGAGTACATGGTATTTAAACAAGAAAGAAGAGGAAAGGCAGAAGGCAAAGGAAAGTCAGGGGCTAGATTCACCTAGATCACATAGGCCTGTAGAAAGAACCTGAGCAGCAACTTGAGTTCTCAGGCTAGGACAGGGGATTGTGGGCTCATCACTTGGAGAGAGGAGAATCCCAAGGCTTCTCTTCCATCATTACTGTGATTAGATACAAAGGCCCTCACATCCTTTCCCCTCAGGGAAATTCAGAACAGTCTATCTGAAGGAAAAAGGGCAAGGTGACAGAAGTATAGCCCCAGCCCAGGCTAAGTTCCTCTCCATTTCCAAAGGCCCTACCCAAGAGAACTGCAGGAATAGTGTCCCAGGACTCTGTTTCTGCTCCCCAGGTCCATGAGAGGAACAGAAACAGGCACATACAGGACACAAAGACCCTGGGTTTAAAGGTGAATATCAGCATGGCCGTATACAGCATTATTTTTGGAGGTGGGGAGAAGATGCATGCCCTAAAAGGGATGCTTTCCTTCACCTGGCAGGTAGCTGGTCTTTCGTTAACAGCAGAAACCACAATTGAGTATGGCTCACAAAAATGGCCTGCAGAATAGACCCTATTCCTAGAAAGAGAGAAAAAGCCTCAGCTGATATGGCACAGTCTCGGGTGGGATGGCAGAAGGCAGTGGGCAGACCGCTCCCGCAGACGACACTCCTGCCTCAGCTCCCAGTGGTTCTGCTGACTCCGGATGTTCCCCATGGCTGGGAATCAGGGAGGAAAACGTGTAGTGTTTCACATGATCAGACACTGTTCGCCACTGGCACCTGGTGGGCCCGAAAGATTGAGGGCATCCAGGTCAAAGTTCAGGCCAGGAGGCTGGAGAAAAGATGAAGGGACTCAAATAACTGCTCACATTTTAGGTCAGAGTTTCTGAAGGTCCATCCCCAGTAGCCACAGTTATCTTAGGTGGAACCACTAAAGGTTACAGAATTTTGGAAACCAGGGATCCTATTAAAATCTAGAAGACATACTCACCATTTCCCCAGCCAGCTCTTTTGGGGGATGGCCCAAGTCTTGCAACTGAAAAATAAAGAATAAGGAATAGGGAAAAAATCCAGAAAACATATATAGCAGCCCAGAAAAGGGATCTAAGCCATGATCTCTCTACTTTCTCCTGAGGCTATATGGCCTCTCTCATGCTCCCTCTTCTACCCAGGTTTGACAGTGTGGAATCCTTCCCAGATACCTCCTCTATACAACACTCAAGTAGACAGCATCAGTTAGCAGATAGCAAGAGGAGGCCTTACCTGCTGCATAAGATCCAGCACCATCTCAAAACGAGCCTTTTGAGTGGCTTCATTGTCTGTGGGGGTTTCTGCCTCAAACTGCTCACATATCTTGCCCATGACACTGTGTTGTTCCTGATATTTTTCAAACTGCTCTGGAGGTAGAGATTCCCGGTGACTCTGCAACCATTCTGGATACTGAGGATAGGGAAAGGATTAAGTGAAGAATGGATAGGGAAGGAAAATGAGAATAAACTTAAAATATGAAGGGAAGATGGATATAGAGGGAGAAAAGAGCTAAATAAGTGAATTCAGCATGAGAAGTAGCTCTGAATCCAGCCAGATCACCTAACTGTACTAGCATTTATGATCTACACCAGAGGTTGCCAAACGTTTTCTATGAAGGATCAGAGAGTAAATATTGTAGGCTTTGCAGACCACGGATTGTCTCTATCACATATTCTTTTTTTTTTTAAATAACCCTTAAATATATAAGAACTATTCTTAGATTGAGAGTTAGTTTGCCAACCCTGTTGTAGATCATAAATGCTAGTACAGCTAGATGATCTGGTTGGATTCAGAGCTACTTCTCATGCTGAGCTCACTTATTTAGCTCTTTCCACTTCCTATATCTATCTTCTCTTCCCTTAAGAGTGAGATTTGGACCACCCAGACCCTGCTTTGCCTCCTGGTGTTCACTGCTCATTTCATACCTAACTACATGTTGCTCTGTGTCACTGGAAAACTTTTATGCCTATATTCTATTGTTCCAGTAAAACTATATGTTCTTTAATAGCAGGGAACATCATTTAAAGTACTCTTAAATTGCTCATAGCACAAAGCCAGTGCTGGGAACATATGCAGTAAATTCTCCATGAATCCTTGTTGGAGAAATAACTGAAGACATAAATCCAAGAAGGGGTTGATCAGACAACAACCCAGAGTCTTGAAACAGTCCACAGAAAACTAGAGCTGAGGGTGATAGCCTCATTCTCTCCGAGACATAATCCTCACCAACCTTCCCCACCCCAAATAACAACAGAGGTACTTGTGCACTTCAGTTATTCTATCTCTACAGGCTCTGAGCAAAGTAAAGTAAACCATGCGGGTTGATATGATGGAAAGCGAGGAGGAAAAATAGAAATAGAGGCTCACAAACCTTTTCTGTGATCTCCTTCAGCGATGGGTACAACACATCCTTGGATAGTAGGTTCTGCATGATACTCTGCATGATGGGGAGAATGTTCCCTTCCCCATCCCCTTCATCCATGCCCAGTCCCTCCATGGCTTTGGTCAGCTCTTCCTCCGACATGCCCGAGTTCTAGAAAGGGTAGGAGAAAGGTGAGTATACTGTCTTCTTAGGATATTTTACCATCCTTTCATTTGGGAAAATTGAAGCCCAGAGAACTATTTAAACTTGCTTGCAGCAAAACAGCAAGTCAGGAACAGACTTGGGAAGATACCCAAGAGCTTGTGTCTTTTGAGATTCTGTTGTTGAAGGTGTCTGGGAGTGGGTCCCTTGTAGTTCACCACCCTACCCTTTTACCTGGAGATCAGTGGCATTTTTGGCTAGTCCACTTAGTGTTTCCTTTAGGCAAGAAGTGAATTCTTGTTGGGAGGTCATGTCACTGCCTGGGAGAGATCAAAAGGCCAGGGTCATTTGGTATTTTAACTGTCTGCTCGGTTAGACTGACCTGGTTACCAGCTTGGATCTGGAGCATTTACTAGTGAACCACTCGTTCCAAATCTTTGAATATTCTATGGTTATCTTCAAAGTAATTTTCATAAATCTGAATGGAGTGTGTGTCTGTTTATTCTCTACGATGACACCCAGAATAACATTGCAACCATTAAAATGATCAGTTTTAATAATCTTTTCTATTACTTCCCAACCTATCCTATCCCTTTCACTAAGCAGGGTTCCCACTCCTCATCCCATCTCCTCATTCTGACCCCATTGTAGTGACATCATGATTGCTATCAACCTTACTAAGAATTGTGGTGTTCTCAAGCAGCACTAACTTAAGTGGCTTGTTCAGATATTTCCAGCTGTCTGGGGGGGTCCCTCCTCACCCACTCTCCCAGCAGCTTCTGAGAGCTTCTGGAACTGTTCCACCAGGTGGGGCTCTTCCTCAGCCAACTCCTTCATTGCCTTTTCAAACTCTGCAGTGGCTTGGGAAGCCAGCTCACTGTCAAACAGTTCCTGGAAAAACTTCTCTTGGGAGGCGAAGAGGGCATCCTGCAGGGGAGAGGTGGTCAAAATGCATCTCTTACTTGGCACCCCACTGCACCTGGCCTCTGGTAGAAGCTACAGAGAGTGGATCTGGGAAATGCAATGCCTCCCTCCTACCCACCTCCACTGGAGGTTCTAATTACCTCTCCTGATGAGGACAGCAAGAAAGGCATCTGGCCACTGAGGGAAGAGTATGGGGTGGCACCCCAAACCAACCATTTAAATCTTTTCTTTTCTCAGAGAACTTTCTCGAGATTCCTCCACTAACCTCAAGTCCCTGTTTCACAAGGACTGAGATCTGCAAGAGCACTCAGCAATGTGAGGCCAAGGTACCCTGCCCCACTCCCCTCTGGCCCATAGGGGCCTGCCCCACCTCTACTCAGAGCTGAAAGCCCATTACCTCCCTTCCCTTAAGTGGGTGGAATGTATACTTTGGCAGTGTCTCCTGGCGATCTCTTCTGAGGCCCTGAAGCATCAGGGGCCGTGGTGGTAGGAGGGGGTGCTGGGGAGGGTTTGGCCTTATCAAAATCATCAAGAGCACCTTCAGAGACAAGAGACATGGGATGTGTTAGAGATGGTTGAGGATGCAAGGCTGGATGCTTTTAGGGCAAAGCATTAGGAGAATGGTCTTTCAAATTGCCAACTTTCCTAAACTTTTCTCCTTTTTTGAGTCTTCCTCTACCACCCACCCCTCAGTAAACCTCCCACCCACCCCTCAGTAAGCCTCCCACTTCCCTCCCCACTACCAAATTTATTATGCTCAAAGGGGAAGCTATCTCTTATAGTGGAACAGACAAATCTGTCTCAGAGCTGGGAGGAGAGTGTTAAAAGAGCAGAAAAGTACGTCTCCATCTATACTGTGCCTTCCTCAATACACTCTAATATTGCTTCCCTAGAAATCTTATACAATTATCCAACAGGAGCAGGAAATACAGACATCCATAGCTCCCTTAACTCACTATGGAGACCTAAAAGGAGTTATCTTAGGCAAGAAAGCAGAAACCACAAGATATCCCACCCAGCCTCCCACTGGTCATGGTATAAATACAAACTGCAGGACTCCATACAGCATCCCATGGAAAGATATTAAATCTTCTCTTAGCCTCCACTTTAGCTCTCCTGCCCTCATCTCTGCAGATAACCGTGTGCCAAATCACACACAGTCAAATGACAATCCTCCACTGTTTCTGTTCATCTTTCTGCCTTCCGACACTGCTGTGACTGAGCAAGAGACACGAAATTCACCTCTGCCCTGGAAAGCTTGTGTTGTCACCACCACTCTTGCTTGCCAAGTCTAGAGGGAGGGCACTGGCCCCACTCTGGGCAAAAAACCAACAGATAAAATACTACATGTCCCCAGCAGGGACAAGGAAGAAAAGAACATCCTTCGTCTATCATGGGGGCGAATTGGCTTCCCCTGAGGCCGTCTCATCCTCAGTTTCTTACGGAAAAGGGAAAGGAGTCCCCTTAAGCTACAGACTTGATGAAAGAACTGGAAAGGGACCTGGTGAAAGAAGGGTGAAAGCATTGGGAGGAGGAACGAAGTGTCTATTGTGCGGATAGAACAGGGGCACTGAAGGATAGCTACAGGCTTTTGAAGAGTTAATGTGAACAATCCCTGAGTGCCGGCTTCGCTGCCCACCGAGGACAAAATGCTGCTGCTGGCAGAAAGGAAGTCAAACTTCAAGAACTTAGTCTAAAGCAGGAAAGTTTGGAAGAATATCGAGAAACATTGTCTCATGGGTTACCGTTTTCCCATCCGGCGAAGACAGCAACGGTCTGGGCCGATCAGGGATCCAAGGTGAACTCCCCAGCTCCCGCCGCCGAGGAGGCAGACGGTGATCCAGTGATTTCATTCAGGGTCGCGCTCCGCCCCTGTCCAACCTTTCGAGAGCCTCTCCCACTCTGCCCCAAATATCTTTGATTCACTTAACGCCTTGGATGGGTCCTCACACCCGCCCCCTTTGGCCTCTCAGTATATTCGCTCTTACTTTCCAAAAGCTCTTCCAATTCCTGGTCCGCGTCGCCCCCGGCTTTACGGTCCTCTTCAGCGGCGGCCATCTTATTACCTCCGACTCGCCGTAGAAGACGGGTCTTCTCAGCGCTGCCACGTGCCCCGCCCCTTCTACTTTGTTCAACCAATGGTATTGTTGGCGAGTACAGAGTCGCCATTTTTAAAGGGACAGGTAGCTTGATTGATTTTTCATTCATTCACTCACTCGTTCGTTCGTTCGTTCGTTCGTTCGTTCATTCATTCATTCATTCATTCATTCATTCATTCATTCTCTTTCTCCAGGAACCATTGCACTAATATGAGAACTACTGTTACCGTCTGCCTCTTTTCTTACTGGCCTGGGCTCCTTTCTTTCAACTTCCCACAACACCTAGAGAAATAGCCCTTTCATTATTTCTTCCTGAGCTGTGGATAGGCCAGATTAGTACAAGCTGCCAACAAATACACGGAAGTTACGGCATATATAACCGAGAAGACAATTATGGTGCATAGAAATCCATACTATTTTTCTCTTACTTCCTTCGGCATTTTACTCAAATGTCATCTTCTCTGAGACGCCTTCTTTGGCCTCATTAAATAAAACTGCAACCCGCCCCGCCCCCCAAGCATATACTTCCTACTCCTTTTATTTTTCTCCTTAACGCTGATATACTGTTTTACTATTTATCACACACACACACACACACACACACACCCGTAGAATATAAGCATCATGCAGGCAATGATTTTTGTCTTGTCTTCACTGCTGTATCCCCACCTCCTAGGCTAAGGCCCAGTACTTAGTAGGCAATCATCGGCCACTCGTTGCTTTCCCAGACCCTTATCAGG
This sequence comes from Tolypeutes matacus, assembly GCA_026826555.1. Taxonomy (NCBI): domain Eukaryota; kingdom Metazoa; phylum Chordata; class Mammalia; order Cingulata; family Chlamyphoridae; genus Tolypeutes; species Tolypeutes matacus. The sequence goes on from JAKSZT010054305.1 coordinate 443,061, forward strand.
CGTCCCTCTCTGCCGGATTTAATGGACAGCTAGCTGTCTCATTTCCTATTCTTCACAAGAACTTATCCAACAAAAGGACACAGGACCAGGACCTTAAAACTGTTGGCTAAATCAATTTCAGGCAGAAAAAGCAACTATGGGACCATCAACTGAATAAGAGAGCTATTCAAATGTGTAACAGACCTGACCTAGTCTCTGGACTTCGCTGATCTACCTCCTTTTCTCATAGAGAACCCAATCCTCCACCTAATTTTGAGAGGTGGAGGAGGCTCAGATAGAGACAACTCTGGATACCCCTTTCCTCCTCTGGAATTACTCCTATCAGATCTGCCAGAATGCATCAATTGTCTGAGACACAAATCTATCATAGCACTTAGAAATCATCTACTGTCGTTTAAGATCTTGTGCTGGGTATAATGGAGGATATAGAGATAAATCAGGACCAGTCCCTGCCCTAAGGTAGCTGTCTGTGGTTTCGGCTAGAGGTCAAATTACACATACACACACAACTATGACACAGGTTGAAGTGTCTTCAAAGAGTTAAGGATAGACTGCCATAAAAGTTAGGAGGAATCACATCTAGGTGGAAAAAAATGTAAGTTATGTCATCTCTTTGGTCCTTTCCTTCACAGATCTGACTTGTAAAATCTTAACTGTGCAAAATCTATGTTTTCTTCCATGTCCAAGTGGTGTAATTTAGGAGAAAACTCTGAAATAAGAGTCAGAAGACCCAAGTTCTAGTCCCAGCTCTGTCACTAAATAAAGCTTCAGATTACAAATATGGAACACTGGAGTTGGTCTCTTAAAGTCCTTTTCAACTCTTCTATAATCACATCCTTCCTGAGCAACCTTTCTCCCCAACACCTGTCACGTAATTAATCTCAGGCTACCTTTTTCATTCAAGTCTGAACTGCTTACACAGATGTATTAATATTCGTTAGAATACAATTTGTTCATCTACAGATTAGTAATTCTATTAGCTTTATGTTAATGGAGTAATGTAAGCATGCCAAGAAAATACTAGGTGGTAATCAGGAGAATCAAGGAAGAGTATGAGTTTTCCTTTGCAGTATTTTTTAAACTTGATTCTGCTTTTTTATTTTTACTAATGATATTCCTAATACTTCATCTCAGTATTTACTCACCTGGCTCTCCTTCTGCCTTTCTAATGTGTAGTGAACAGTGTTGTGAAAGTGTTTTACAGCATTTTCTTTTTCTCACTCTCTTACTTAAGCAATAGCTCTTCACTGCTTATTAACTAATCTCAAATTCTTGCCTGCTAGTAACAATTTCATACATGTGTCCATCTTGTTGTCTCTCCAATTACATAAGCTTGAAGAGGCAGACTGTCAACTTTCTTCCTATCCCCCAGGTCAAACAAATGGTTATATTTACATTGAGAAGTTACTTTTGTAATTTAATGTTTAAGCTCTCAATTTTTTTGTTTTGTTTGCCAAAATTTATCAGTAACTTGTTTATGTTTACAGAACAGGCCTATGTTATGTAACTTGAGAAAGTGTAATCAAAGTAGTATGCAAAATTTTGAGAAGGCAGGCTTTGGGATGCTGTTTAAGCAACTCAAAATAAAGGTAAATTCCAAATATTTAGGTGGTTATTAGATACACTTTCCCCACCTGTACGATGTATGTTCAAATTATTCACTGCAGTCTTGTTCATAATAGCAAAAGATTGGAAATAACCCACATATCCATAGAAACAGGGCAACTTACATAAATTATAGCTCATCATACAATGGAACACTTTGCAGAGAAATAAAAAAAGAGTGAAGCAGCTTTCTATTATATTGGTATGGACAAGTCTAAATTATGGTGAGAAAACCAGGTACAGAATTTACTAAATAGTATGCTTCCATTTGCATATAAAAGGGGGTAGGAAAGAACACATTCATATCCCTGCCTGTATATATATAAAAAATATCTTTGGAAGTATATAAGGCAGGTAATAGCAGTGCCTGTTTGGGGAAGGTGATAGGAACTGGGTATTGAGGTGGGAAGATTTGTCACAGTATAGCTTTCTACATTTACTGATTTTTTAAAACTATGTGAATATATTGTTTATCCCCCCCTCCATGGCTGTATGCTCATTGTTTCCACTTGTTGTCTGCTCACCCTGTCTGCTCTTTGAGTCCACTTATCTTCTTTAGGAGGCTCAGGGAACCGAACCCAGAACCTCCCAGGTGGGAAGTGGGCTCCCAATGCTTGTGCCACATCTGCTCCCCTATATTGTTTATTAAAAATATTCACCCAGTAAGTCTTATCACATGACAAGCAAAATACTGTATCACCAATGTAATCATGAACAGTGAGAGGCACATGGTGAGTGCTCAATAAATATTGGCATTAATTAGGAATAGATGGATTGCAGTAAAAAATGGAATAGGGGAGCTACTGACTTTCTACCATTCCCACAGAAATTTAGGTCTATGCCTCATATATATCCCATGAAAAATACATGCATGTTTTTTACAGTGTGTATTTATTACTTTTGTAATTGAAAAAAAATTATTGAGACAAAGATACCTCCTTTGGTGAGGCAACTGCATGAGGTAAGTAGAAACATGAAAGAGCCTAGGAAACAAATGGCAAGCCAAGAAGATTTTGTAGAAATTTATTCACTGTGAGAAACAAAATATGAGAACAATGGTTGCAGAAGACAAATGAACCTAAAGTGGTGGCATTTTTGAAAAACCAAATGGTTCCCTCCCAGATCTTAAATTTCTGGGCACACACACTCCTTGCTTGGGAGTTCCAATGTCCAAGAAAAATGGGGGATGGCTAAGAGTTTGGTAGGGCTGAGTAAAAAACGTTATCTTATTACCACCCCATTCCTTTCTAGCAAAATGGATTCAAAGGTAGCGGGGAGGAGAGAGAGAAATATTCAATGAATTTACTACATGAATGTTCATTACTGAGCTTTCATTTGTTCCTTGAAATATCTAAGGTGAGAAGGCAAGGCAACTATGACAACCACAACCTTAGTCACCTTGAGAAGATGAGAAGTCCACATAGACAAAGAAGTTTAGATATTTCGATTAGCCATAGTAGAAGAGAAAAGGACACTAGATTTTAGAACAGGGAGAGTCAAACAGAAATCTGAAGGGTAGCTGGGAGGAGTCAGGGAGTTAGGAGGAGGATATAGAGACTAATTCTCTGGAAGAAAATATGGTGATTGCCCCTACACACAAAAGGGGGTTCTTAGCGAAACTGCAGAGGACTGATCCTTAGACCAATCACATCTTTGCCAATCTCTGTTACCTGTGGAAGTGAAAACAGGAAAAAGTTAGGGATCTGTGAGGTCAAGAAGCTTAGAAAGCAAATTTCCTCCAACCCTAAGTGGGCACAGTAGACAGGTATTTGTTATGTGTTAATATATATAATACTGAAAAGAAACACTAATTTTCTCTGCTATCACTGCCTCAAGGAACTAAGGGCAAATACAGGAGAGGGGAAAAAAAAAAAAAAGGACTGCCATGCTTCTTTCTTTTTCCCCTTCCTCAATATCCAAGAAGCATTTTTTTGAGATGAGCACTTACTGTAGTAACCCTACAGATTTGACCCTGGAACTCAGGGGAATAGCAGGCTCCACTGAGTGGACACTTCTCCACTGGCTTTCCTCGGTAGATGGGTCGGTAAGATGCAGCACAAATGTCAAAAGGGTTGTGCATGTCATAATTGAGCTGGCAGGCATCTGTGGGGTTCTTCTCACAGGCAGAAAGGATTTTTCGGGTCTAGGGAAGGAAAAGAGTATTTTATTTAATAGCACTGAAAGTTGTACATAGAAACTCAAATGATCTCATCACCCTGGTTTAGCAGTTTCTTTGATGTAAGATGCAGTTGAGAAAAAATATATATTACTTTATAATTTTTTGAAAGGTAGTCATTTTTGAAAGTAGTCTTTTTGGATACAGGATTCTTGGTTATCTGTGTATGTGTGTTTTGTTTTGTTTTGAAAGCAGTTTTATTCATACACCATACATTCATTCAAAGTATACATTCAATGGCTCTCAGTATAATCACTCATCTCATTTTAAATTATATTTTGACTCCTAAAATAAAAAATAAAGAACATATTCTCTAAAAAGTCAGCCCTTTAAAATCAATAAATTAGCTTTATGGGGCGGGGGGGAGGAGATGCAATTGGACTGTATGAACATAGGCCCCATCCTCTGAAAAGAATGTATGTGAAGGGATAACAAGTGCTCTGTTTTATCAGGATTTCCTCTTCTCAATACCAAAGTGGTTCATAGGTCTAGACTCACACTCCTCCACCAAGTCTGGTGACTACCAGAGCCAGGCCTAGAAAGAGTTAAAACTGGCTTCCATTGTCCAAGGGGAATGCTTTCCAAAGGCATGGTAAAGGGATGCATATATGGAGGTCAGTGGAGGTAGTGAAGGGATATCTGGAGGTTAAAGACAGGATTGGGGTTCTTTTCAGGTGCAGTGGAGCTGTTCTAGGTTGCAGATCACTGTCACACTGATGCTATGTCTGAATAAGTTATTTATTCAATTTTTAGGAACAAAAGGAGGGACCCAGGTCAGTAACTAACTAACCAGAGAACGGTATTTTGAATTCTATTGGGTTATTTTTGTTTGTTGAATTTTGTTATATAGTGTTTTCTTTCAGAGGAAAACACCTTGGTCTTCTGCTCCCTCCATGTAAAAACAGATCTAGTTTCCCTATGTTCACTGAAGGAGCTCCCATTTACCTGTTGAGCCACCTCAGGCTTGGGCCCGAGCTCCAGCAGGCGCCGAGCAAAGGTGGCAGCTGTCTTGAAGTTCTTAAGCTTGAAGAAGAGATTGAGGGCGGTGCGCAACACCAGGATCATGTGTACAGGCTGCAGGTTTGAGTGTGTGAAATAGGCTGCCATCTGGTGGACATACAGAGGAATATATACCAGGTTGATGCTACAGCTGGGATAGGTCACTTACAAGGTTTTACATGCATTAAAACCAAACAAACAAAAAAATCCATGATTAGCTATAAAGCAGAGAGGTATGAAGGACCGATAGGGTAAGCAAGAAGGGTACAGAATGCAGTCTTCCTCACAGAAAATGGGCCCAAATCTCTCTTTCTCCCCAGACTGAGATCTGAGTACAGAATTACGGGATAGAGATCTAATGGAGGGTGAAGGGAGGAATCTCTGTAGTGTTCAGAGGCCCATGGCTCTCACCTCACAGATGCGCTTTTGTTGTTCCAGAGTCTCCTTGGGCAGCTTCTTCCTTTCTATCTCCATGGACAAACCCACAATGTACTCACGGCAAATGGTTATGAGTTGCTGGGCCTGGAGAAAAAGGCAAGGAAGGTCATGGTATAGAAGCAAGACTGCAGGGTGTCCAGGACTGGGGCAAGTGGCTAGACCTCTCCTACCTCTGCAATCTCCTGTTTATTGTCCACAACAAGAAGTGGCACACTGAGTAGGATGGAACGGAATTTTTCCACAGCTTCCTCAAATTTGCCAACTGTGGTGAACTGGTAGCACAACTGCAACCGTTGGATAAGGTCATTAAGCTTCAGGCCTATAGCTGGTAGACCATTCTTCAACCCTGCATCCTTCCTGGAAAGGGGAAAAGTAGGAAGACAACAGAGGATAGTCAGTAGCCAACTAAGACTTAACTTCTTTTTCTGGCAAACAAGATCACAACATACCATACTGGGGAATGGACTGACAGCAGATATAAGCCAAACCCCACAAAGTGTTGGGGCAAAGCTCTTTTCCCATGAGGAAACCCCAGCTCTGGGACAATTCTGATTGTGTCACTGAGACTACTATCTGAAATATCTACCACAACTTTCAAAAGATAGAATCAAGGAGCAAGGGGTCTTACCAATTGCGATTAGGGTAGCCATACATGGAGGGCAGACAGGGCAGAGCTTGATATGTAGTACGGCCCCGGGCATATGTCTGTAGAAACAGTTGCTTGTAGGGACCAAACTGGGTTACCCCTACTTGGTCATGAAGGAGCTGGAATACAGGAGGAAAGAAACATGGATTTTGGCCTCACCACTTAAAAAATTAATTGTCCTTGGGCAAGGCACTTAACTTCTCTGTGTTTGTTTCCTTATCAGCAAAATATATTTAATTATAGGACCTACCTTACTTAAATACCTATAAAGCATTTATTTCAGTGTCTAACAGAATAAACATTGAATAAATGTTAATGTTTGTTGCACTTGTTGTTGCTATTACAAAGCAGGGCTTAGTGTTCAAACCATACACCTATTCAGGAAGGGGTACCAGATGTGAAGCCAGAAAGCAGGCTATAAATGGGTAAAAGATAGCTAGAAGGATTTGCCTTCAGAGATTACTAGGCTAAGTGGAAAGCAGGTAAGAGGAAGAGCTTTATGAAGGCAGTATCCTTAGACAAGACCAATGGCTTTCATGTTCAATATGCCCCTCTGCCCTTGTGGGTAGGATAATTCCGATTTGGTTAAGATGAGTCAACCATCTTCCTGGGACCCTGGGCTACGCATATTCAAGAGGAAGAGTCAAGATTACCCTAAGAAGACTTACCCGCATAGCTGTTTCAAAAGAGCCTGCCAGGATGTGATCAACTGGAAGCTGAGAGTTATTACACCAGATCTAACAAGAAACAGAAAACCCAATCTATGTGAAATTTTGCTCTTTCTCTTCCCAAACCATCCCACTCTGTATCTATAATAGAAAAGTATCTGACACTTTTGATATACAAATCAAGTATTAGCCAGCTCAGAAACACTCATCCCACAGAGCTGTTTTTCTGCTTACCTGAGCTGGGCTAGTTCCCTTGGTTGGAGGAACAAAGAACCCATCCTCAGCCCCACTAGCTGCCCCAGGGGGTACATCCTAGGGGAAAAACAGAAGCACTGAGTCATTTTTAAGCTGTTAAAGCACTTTGTTCTAACAAATCCAAAACACAATGCTTTATCTTGTTCCCAGCTTCCACTGAGGAGAAGGAGTGGTGGTAGTGGGAGAAGATAGGAGAAGCCCCACTGGTAACAAAATGATATACCAAAGGCTCCAATTCAGACAAAAAAAGCTTGCTGCCTTTTCATAAGCTGCTGCTGGCACACCCCTGATTATATCATTTTTCTTTTCTTACCCATGAGAGAGAAGCATCAGATTAGAGGCAGGTCCTAGATTCCCTCTCTTTGCATATCTCAGGATAGGGGGTGGTGATAAGGCAACTAACCCTGACTCTCATTTTTCCTTCTTTCCATTGAAGGATACATATCAGATTAAAAGGAGGGCCTAGATCCCCTTCCTTATGGAGACCTCAGGATGAAGTGGGGAGGGATGAATGGAGGAATAAGACCGCTAGCTTCCACTGGGAGAAGAGAGGGAGAGAACCTTACAAGGGTAAGAATTCCACATACCAGCTCAGGAGGAAGCTCCAGATCTTCTTCTACATCCCAGCCACCTCCTTCTTCCTGTCCTTTGCCAAGAACATCATCCCCCAAACCTTCTGTAGCCTCCACAAACCCATCTGTAAGGAAAATCCAGGCTCAAAATAGATTTGGGTAGTGACACAATCTTAGCCAAAGAAAAGCAAGCTGCTGGGATCCTTATTGGCCCCCAGAAGCCCCACAACCCAATCAGTCCCAACCCATATCCCCAGAACAGTCCTACCTTCATCCAGTTGCAGCTCTGCATCCTCTCCCCATCCCTCAGTACCAACAGTATCAATGTCAATGTCAGCTGCCAGTGCTCCTCCCTTTCCTACAGAGGGAGGGAACAGAGAGGAGCTGGTTATATAGCCAGGGAAGTCTGATATACAGTAAGTTGTACCTTTCTAAAGTAGATGCCAAGGTTCTGTCCAATTATTATATCTATTTATTTTTGTAGTATGTATGTGTAAAGGAGGGTTGACACTTGGAGCTTTATGCTAACTTGCAGTAAGTTTCGCAAAGAGAGGGCATAGAAGAGAGATAGAAGCAACTGGCCTTCCTACTACCAAAAACTGGCTCTTTGACTTACCAGCTTTTGGCTACCAACTCTTAGAATTTCTTCCTGAGCTCTTTCCTATGTTACACCATTACAGTGGCCCACTGTCTTTGACTTGATCCTTAAGATTTTCTTACTACCTTACACTGGTTGAGTCTATCACCAGTTATATAAACAAGTTTTCATTAGCATGTTATCTCATTTTGCTTCCACAGTAACCTAAGGAAGAGGTTGACTAGGTTGCATTACCACTGAATTAAGAGACTTGTCCAAGGACACTAAGCTAGTAAAGCAATAAATATGCAGTTTAGACCCAGATATTTGGAGATTAAGTCAGTATTTTTGCCAACATCATACTGCTTCTCCTAAAAACACAATTAGCAACCTTTTTAAAAATGCTTCACAACCTTAACACATTATCCAGTTTTCTCCACAAAGTCCCCCCAACTGTAATCCATGGCTTAGTGAGAAACACAAGGGTTTTAAACAAAGTTGGCCAAAACTGGGCTCAGGTAGCTCTGCCATTCACTAGTTATGTGACTTGGGACAAGTTATTTAACCTGTTTTTCTCTAAACTGCCTTTTATGGAATTATTGTGGGAATTACAAGAGCTAATACAGAGTCTAGCAAAAAGTTTGGAACCTACAGGTATCACAATAATTTGCTCCCTCCCCCTTCATTAAAGTTTCTTTCTAGGTTACATTTTCTAAACCTTTTATCCTTTTCACAGTTTTCTGAAACTAACTTCACATCTTTTTGAGAAAGGAAAGAGATAAAATGTTCTCTGCCACCTCACTTCTTTTTGTTGGCATACTAAACTGGAAAAGACTATACTTGGGCTAGGAAAAGGGAGCCCTCAAAATTAAGATGATGGACTTCAGCTGTTGGATTGTTTTTGGTCTGAGGGTAGGAAGAAACATTTAAAAGGACTTTCATTGGCAGAATTTTCAATATTTTATCATTTGAGTGCAGATATATTCATTCAACCATTCACTTACTTCACCTATTCCTCAAAGAAAGATTAAGGGTGGCTTATCATAAGCAAGGCTCAGAAACAATAAAATTAAAATGACTAAACCACAGACAAAAAGACAGATACGTTTTTAAAAAGGGGTGGTGGTAGAGAAGGAAATATAGACAACAGTTATACTATAAGAAGGGCAGCTCTGTTTGTGGTCCTTGAGAGAAAAACCATATCAGAAACAGGTTCTCTCCTGTTCCCTGCTTTTTTCTACCTACCTACCTACGGGGGTTCAAGCTTTTTTTGGGGGGGGCAGGGAGAGGGTGGAAGGGGCATGGAATCAGTGAGTGCAGAGCATGAGGACATAAGATAAGTTGGAGGAGATGGAGGAAAGAGCAGGGTTAAGAACAAAGAACAAAAATCCCAGAGTCTATCTAGGCTCCTACTTAGGACAAATTAACTATTAGATATATCCAAGAAAACAGGAGAATAAGAATAGGAGTGCTTTACCACACAACAGAATTTGAGGCAACCAAATTTGCACCTTAAGATTTTATGTCATTGGGAAGCGGCTGTGGCTCAATCAGTAGGGCTCCCGTTTACCATATGGGAGGCCCTGGGTTCGGTTCCCGGGGCCTCCTGGTGAAGGCAAGCCTGCCCACACGGCGTGGTTAGCTGACCCAGCAAGCACAAGCAGCAAGGGGGGGATAAATGAATAAATAAATTTTAAAAAAAATCTTAAAAAAAAGATTTTATGTCATGAATGATAAAATACTGAATGGAGAGTATGACTACATCTATGGCAAAACCTAAGGAAGTATACCAAAATGTTAATAGTGGTTGCTAAAAGTCTGGACTGAGAGCTATTCCCTTTTCTTTTCCCCCTATTTTCCAAATTTTCCTTAATGAGGTCAAAATGCTTTTATTTACTTATTAAAAGGCTGTGCTATGACTCTATTGGCATCTCAGTGCTTTATGAAATTTCACACAGAAAAAAAGACAGATCAAGCTAAGAGCTAATGGTATCCTCCTAGAACAGTTTTTACACATATAAACAACAAACAAAAACACTATGGGAGAGGTGGGTACTTACCCTTGCTGGCAATGGAGCCTTCAAAGAATCCTTTGGACACAGTCAATAAGGGCCAGTTGGTATCCAGTGGCATGATAGGTGCAGGCGGCTGGAGCAGCTTGGCAATAGGGTCAATGTCCGGGATCTGAAAGGTAGAAGAAGAAAGCAGGTTGAAAGCAAACAGCTCTCATGAGTCATGTAGGGGTAAGATATAGAGGCTCCTCTGATCACATTTGTTTCTCTGCCTCTCCAGATAACCAGGTAGGAAAGTGACATTTATAGTTCCAAACTGTCCCAAGAGCTCAGAGTTACTCTAACAACCAGAGGCACTCATGTAAACAAAGACTCACTGTCTCCTTCTCTGGGTCAAAAGTCTCCTTCAGGCTTTCAGCTTCTTCATCTAAGCCATGGGTAGCAGCTGTGAGATAGGCCAGTGACTCTGCAGAGAAAACAGACTTTGTGGGAATAGGCAGGTTCATTTCCAAGTGAATGCTGCAGCAGAAGGCAGGTTCCGAGATGACCTCCCTAGTGATCCATGCCTGAGGTCCTTGCATAAGCCCTCCTCCTTGAGTGTGGGCTGGACTTACTAACTTGACTCTTTTTTTAAAAAAAAGATTTATTTTAATTTATCCCCGCCTTGCTGTTTTGCTTGCTGTGCCCATTTGCTCTGTGTTTTTCTGCATCTGCTTGTCTCCTTTTGTTCCGTCATCTTGCTGCATCAGCTCACGGCGCCGCATGGGCCGTCAGCTCACCGTGCCGCGCAGGCCGGCTTGCCTTCACCAGCAGGCCCCAGGAATCGAACCTGGGGCCTCCCATATGGTAAACGGGAGCCCAAACAACTGAGCCACAGCCACTTCCCAACTAACTTTATTCTAATGAACAGAATGTCGCAGAATTAATGGGATGTCACTTTTAAGATTAGGTTACAAAGACTGTGATTTCCATCTTGGGTGTCCTCTCTTGCTCATTTACACCAAGGGAAACCATGTTGTGAACTGCCCTGTGGAGAGGCCTATATGGCAAGAAGCTGATGTTGCCCAGCCAACAGTCAGCAAGGACTGAGGCCAATAGTCTTGTCGATGAGCTTGGAAGCAGCTCCTTCCCCAGTTGAACCTTGAGGTAACTGCAGCCCGGGTCACCATCTTGACCTCATGAGACACTGAGCTAGAAGTACACAGCTAAGCCATGCCAGAAACTGAGATAATAAATGTTTACTGTTTTAACCCACTAAGCTTTGGGGTAATTTTTTACACAGCAACAGATAACTTTCACATAGCACATCCAGTTCTTCAATAAATCATGTAGGTTCTACTTTCAATATATACCCCGAATCTGACCATTCTCACACCTTTACTGCTAGCACCTTGGTCCAAAGCATATCTTTCACCTTTTTTGTTCCCTGATATTTCTCAAATGGTAGTGTAATGCTTTGTATATTTTGAGTTCTCAAGAAATATTTCTTGAATGTATAAATGAATAAATAGATAAATGAGTGAAACCTCCAGATATGAAGTAAAGAAATAAAATTCCAATGGCATCCAACCAACCACATCTACTAGGATACATGTCACAGTACCTTTTTTTTTTTCACCAGGAGGTCCTGGGGATCGAACCCAGGTCCCTCCATATGGCAGACGGACGCCCAACCATTTGAGCCACATCCACCTCTACACAGTACCTTTTAAAACCTCTTGGTCTTTCCCCACAACTATTAACTATTTTCTTAGGGTGCTTGGCCAGACTGAATATTGTGGCTGCACCCCCATCTGGCTTTAAAAAAAGTCTTCTAAGCATGGCAGGAACACGCTGTCTCTCCTGAAAACATGCTGCAAGAAAAAAATCCCTCACCACTACACATGATAACTCAACCTGAAGAGAAAATGCATCTTAAGGTCCCAAATGGACTGATGAATCCTGGATACTCACTTTGCCCACAGTTCTTCAGGATCCGCACTCGCTCTGACACATCACCCAGGTAGAGGGCATTCTGATAATGGCCACTCATGTCCTTTCGAATCTCAGCTACACCAAATCAATAAGAGACACCAAGTTATGTCTTCTCATCTTAAGTTCTCTTTCTCCTCTATTTTCCCCCCTCCTTTCCCCAAGGGTCCCTTCTCTTTCAATCTTTAGTTTTAGAGGTCTCACCAATCTTCATCATCTTGCGAAGTTTCTCTAGGTTGCCAGTGATAAGGTACAGGAAGGAAAGTTTGTCAAAATTTTTGGTGCGCTGATAGCACATTTCCACAATCTGATGGTTCCCCTGTAGCAGGGCTACTTCTCCCAACTTTTCCCAGCAGTTCTTGTCATCCAGTGCTTTGGCTGCTTCCAGAGCAATCTAAAGAATCCGGAGGGTCAGAGTCAAAAGGTTGGAGGATATTGTGACTCAAAACCAGGGGCTCTGCAGTCAAAGCATTTGTCTCTTAACAAAACTCTTGAGAAATTTCCTTTATTTTCAATCACTCCTAGCTTTCAGTCTTATTCTGTCTATTGAAAATTCTATCGATAAATAGTTCCTTTGGAGTCACAGATAGTAGAATCACATCACATTATTCTCTACCTCAGAAATTTACTTTTACAACAAAATCACTTCCTAGCAGTTGCTGATTCCACAGGGCCAGTTCTTGCTTAGCTATTTATTTCCTATGTGCCAAGTCTGAAGATCCACAGGGACTTTAGAGAACACAGAAGAAATAATGAAAGCAGGGAATACAGAATTGGGAAATCAATTTACCTAAGCCATCTCCCCATTTAAAAGGAATGCCTGTAGACTCTGGGTCCCAACATTTAATAAGTATCCTTTCATCTAAGCAGCCAGTCAGCAAGATCAAGTGGCAAGGAAATAAATGAGATTTTTCAAATTCCATGCTATCTAATTCCTGGTACTAGAAGTTTCTAAATCCAGACTGAGAATAACAACAGTAGTAGAAATGCTGTGACAGAAGCAAAGACAGAAAAATGTAGAGGTAGGCAAATGGCAACAGGAAGATGGCACAATCTAACAACTTTTAAAAATCCGAAATTCTATTATCTGGCTAAAGAAATAAGGCCAGAAAAATGCTTTCCCAGTGCCACCCTAACCTTTCTAAAAACGATATGGGGTTTATGACCTCATATTCCCCTTACCTCAATGTTTCCACACTCCAGTGCCAGGCTAAAGCGAGTTTTCTCATCCTTGACAAAGTGCAGTGCCACTTCAGGGTAGCCCTTCTTCTGGAGATAAGCAATGATGGACTGGCCTACTAGTTTGGCATTCCTCACCATGTGCAGCACCTAGACGTTTGGGGTGGGTAAAACAGGGAATAAAGATCACATAGAGGAAAAAAGGGGTGCTACCCCCTCAATACTCCTGGCATGCTTCCCCACTTCATACCTCATCATATTTCCTGTTGATCAGGGCCAGCTTGAATTTGAACTCAGTGGGATCAATGGTGAGTACCCGAGGACGACACTCCCTGTCTAGGCAATATACATTGTTGCCCTTCACCCGTGTGACATAGATAGGTAAATCCAGAGTTCGAATGATTCCATGGTCCCTAAGAACAGGGAGTAGAGGGCACAACTTTCAGTATTGAGAGGAGAGGACTAGAACCTAAGAAAAATCCAATCTGTAAAGAAATGGAGCAAATCTAAAACACAACCTTTTATCATCTCATTATCCTTTTGTCAAGTGCCATTTGAACAATGGAATAGATAAGAAGTGACTCAAAAAAGACCAGAACCAAATGCTAATTTATTTTTTTGTATGAAGTGAGAAAAGATGGGTCAGATGATATGATTCTTCTTTATAAGCTATTATTATAGAGGCTGAGTAACAGACATGACTATAGGAATCAGACCTCAAGTTAAAATTTAAAGTTCTGCTATATGATCAGTATGCCACTATGGACAATTAACTCCTTCCCTTTAGGCAATAGGTGAAAATAGAAGAGATGTGGATGTGAAGAGTTATGACACAGAACTCATGGAAAGCAAAAAAATATCTGGAATTAAAAAATTAAAAATATTAAAAATTAAAATTTGTAGGTATACCTAAAGAAATTCTTGATGTATAAATTATAGCCTTAAAAATCATAAACTTGGGGGTGGATGTGGCTCAAATGGTTGGGCGTCCGTCTGCCATATGGAGGGACCTGGGTTCGATCCCCGGGACCTCCCAGTAAAATAAAAAATATATATAGAAGGCGCGTGGGCTGCCAGGCTCTGTGTGCCGGTGAGCCGCCAGGCCCCGGGAGCCATGCAGCAAGATGATGACGTAACAGGAGAGAGACGCAGGGGAGAGACAGGACGAGATGCTCCGAAAACCAGGAACCGAGGTGGTGCAGGTGGCAGAACACCTCTCTCCTACATCGGAGGTCTCCAGGATCGAATCCTGGTGAAGACTGGAGGAGGAGGATGAGAAGAGATGGCAGGAAACAGACACAGAGAATTGCCCAGCAAATGGACACAAAACAGCAAATGGGGAAAGGTGGGTTTGAAATGGATAAAGTAAATAAATAAACTTTTTTTTAAAAAAATCATAAACTGATTAGAAGAAATACTGAAAATTAATTGACTCTATGCATATATTAAAAAACTAAAAATTAATCAGCACTTATTACAAAAATTTTATTTTTTAAAAAAGTTAAACCAAAGAAAGTACTTAAAAGGAAATAAAATCAGTAGAAGAAATCAAATAAAACAGAAAACAAAAATACAATAAAGTTCAAAAAAGCCAAAAAAAGTTGGATAAAATTAATAACCTTCTCATGAGACTGAATAAGAAAAAAAAAAAAAAAAAGGCAATAACAGGTATGAAAAAAGGGATATTACAGACCCTACAGAATTTAGCTTTGTAAATGACTGAATTCCCAGAAAAATGAAATTTACAAAAATTGACTTAAAAAAAAAAAAAAAAAGAGGAAAGCGGTTGTGGCTCAAGCAGTTGGACACCCACCTACCACATGGGAGGGCCCAGGTTCAGTTCCTGGTGCCTCCTAAAGAAGACGAGCAAGACAGAGAGCTGATGCAATGAGATGACACAATGAAGAGACACAACAAGGAAACACAATAAGAGAATAAGCAGGGAGAAGAGGTGGCTCAAGTGATTGGGCACCTCCCTCCCATACAGGAGGTCCTGGGATCGGTTTCCGGTGCCTCCTAAGAAGACGACAAGCACGCACACAATGAACAGAGAGCAGAGAGCAAGAAATAAATAAATAAACTAAATCTTTAAAATATATATATAAAAGACTAGACAAAACAACTCCCACAGTCCTACAACAGTTAAATAAAATTAATTGAAAAAGATAAAAAAAAATATTCTCACAAAGAAAGCCCCAGGCCTGGATGGCAAATTTTACTCAACATTCAAGGAACAATTAATTACAATCTTTACAAACTCATTAAGATAACATAAAAAAAAGGTACACTACTTTGCTCATTTTATGAAATTAGCCAAATCTCAATATAAAAACCTGACAAGGACAGAAAGAGAAAGGGAAATCACAGGTCAATCTGATTTATACAGAAGCAACAGTCTTAAATAAAATACTAGCAAACCAAAACCAGCAATATGTGAAAAGGCTAAAATACCAGGACCAAGGTTGGTTTGTGTCAGGAATACAATGTTGGTTTAACACTAGAAAAAATTCAACTTAACTTACCACATTAACTGATCAAAGGAGAAAAATCATATTACCTCAACATATACAGAAAAGGTATCTAATAAAATTAAATTTTTATTCAAGATAATTACTCTTAGCAAACTAGAAATGGCAAGGGAATTCCTTACTTGATAAAGGATATCTATGAAACTCTTAAAACTCTACAGCAAACCCACGTAATGCCAATACACTGAAATCTTGTCCATTCTTGTCCAAGACAAGAATGTTTGCTAGAACAATGTTTAGTCATTAGAGTGAAACAAGAATAATAAGGGTATAAGTACATAAGAGAAGAAACAAAATTCTCATTATTCATAGATGCTATGTTTATTTGGGGGGAAAAAATCCAAAAGAAAATATAAATAAATTTCTGGAATAAGAGTTTATCAAGGGAGAAGTGGATGTGGCTCAAGAGACTGAGCTCCAGCCTACCACATGGGAGGTCCCAGGTTTGGTTCCCAGTGTCTCCTGGAGAAGATGAGCAAAACAGCAAGAGGCGTGACGGGCAGGTGCAGCAAGCTGACGCAACAAACTGATGCAACAAGATGACGCAAACAAGGAGACACAAAGAGGAAAGACAATGAGAGACACAACAAAGCAGGGAGCTGAGGTGGCTCAAGCAATTGAGTGCCTCTCTCCCACGAGAGGTCCCAGGTTCGGCTCCCGGTGCCTCCTAAAGAAAAGACAAGCAGACACAGAGAGCACACAGCAAATAGACACAGAGAGCAGTCAGCAAGCACAAAACGAGTGGGGGGAATAAATAAATAAAATAAATCTTTAAAAAAAAAAAAAAAAGTTTATCAAGGTCCCTGACATAAAATCAATTTAAAAACTTAATTAGATTTCTAAATATTAGCACAAGTTAGAAAATGAAATTTCTAAAAGGTTACTAGTCACTTATAAATTGCATAAAAATTACCCTGTGCCTAGAATAACCCTAAGAAATGCAAGATCTGTATGGGGAAAACTAAAAAACTTTATTGAAAGACAATTCAAAAGAGCTGCTATGTTCACAGATTTGGAAATTTAATATTGTAAAGATGATAGTTATGCCCATATTGACAGATGCAATGCAACCCCAACACAAATCATAACAGGTTTTCTTGTTTTTGTTTGGCTTGGTTTTGAGTGGAATTTCACAAGGTGATTTCAAAATTTATGTGAAAAGCATAACAACTTTTGAATGACTTATCATAAAGCTACAATATTTAAGACAATGTGGAAGTATGTGGAAGACAGACCACAGAAACAGATCCTTGTATGTTTACGTATGACAAAGATGGCGCCGTAGACCAATGGGGAAATGTTGGTCATTATCAATAAATGATGCTGGGGCAATTAAGTGTCCTTAAGGGAAAATGGGAAATTGAATCCTCTACTTCACATCATATAAAAACATGAAGTTCAGGTGGATTACAGACCTAGATAAAAAAGGCAAAACTATAAAGTTTTTTTTACAAGAGAATATAGATGAATAATTTTATGATCTTGGAGTCAATAAAGATTACTTCAATAGGACACAAAAAGCAATAGGAAAAGATTAATAAGGTCAACTACATTAAAAGTAAGAACTTCTATTCATTAAAGGACACCAGATGACTTCCAGGAAGATGGTAGACTGGAAAGACATGGGACTCTCTTCTCTCCCAGAAAAATAGCTAGAGGACAGGCAGAAAGGCCTGGAAAAAATGTTCTAGGGTGAAGGACACAAGGGGAAGACTGGACACCACCCAGGAGAGAGAGGGGAAAAGGAAAAGAATCTTTGAGTTAAAAGTGCTGCTGGCAACTGCGGGTCTAAGTCCAGGCAGCCAAAGAGTGCGGTAGATAACCGTCTTCAGCACAAGGGTCATTTCGTCGCTAGGAAGAGCGGCCCTCGCCTGCGGTGATGGTGGTTAGCAAGATGAACAAAGATGCACAGATGAGAGCAGTAATTAACCAAAAGTTGATAGAAACTGGAGAAAGAGAATGCCTCAAAGAGTTGCTGAGAGCTAAATTAATTGAATGTGGCTGGAAGGATCAATTGAAGGCACACTGTAAAGAGATAATTAGAAAAAAAAAAAAGACTAGAACACATTACTGTTGATGACTCTGTGGCTGAAATCACTCCAAAAGGCAGAGCTCTGGTATCTGACAGTGAGTGTAAAGAAGGAACTCCTACAAAGAATAAGAACATTCCTTGCTCAGGATGCCAGCCTTTAAGATTGAATTAGATCGTGTTGTTCTGTGGTTTTATTTCTGAAAGTGAAACTTGCCATAAATTAGAAATCAATTTCGCCAAATAAAATCCTTTTTTGTATGATGATATACAGTTTTCGGTAATGATATATACATTGTCTTGATTCTTTTCCCTAAATGTGTTATTTTAATAAATATCTTATGAATGAAAAAAAAAAAAGTGCTGCTGGCACCCTTCCCCACACTATAGACACTACTGAATTCTCAGACCTCGGGGCTCGTGGCTACAGACAAAGTGGGCCCCAAGGATCTACCTCCCCAGAAAAGGGGAGAGAGAGACACAGCCTTGGGCTGACACAGATTTTGACTCACAAATTTGGTCTGCTGTGTTACAAGAGCCCTTCCAGGGTGAGTGGGGCTATGCTATTGTTTGCCTTGGGAAATGGAACAGGACTAAAGAGATCTGAACCTCCCAATCACCCTCCCTACCGACCAGGACTGGTTGTTGAAGACACAGAAGGGAGTAAATTATTTCCTACCAGGAAAAAGGGAGGGGGCTGCCAGCAAAGGCTGGAGAATAGCCTCTGAGAAAGTTTGAATTGTGAGGCTCTTAGCCTCCAGGTAGAATCCTGCCACATGGGTCCAGTCTGTGATGCAGCGAACACACTCCAACCAGGCTTTGAACCAAGAGGGCTGCCAAAAAGTACCATGTGCTTGCCGACCAAGGAAGTAAAGCGTGAGAAAATTAAAAGTAAACATGAGATGTATTTTCCGGCCTTTATAGCATCCCTCCTCAAGGGCCTTGGAGCCAGGTCTGCAACCCATTACTGGGTCCAGGGCCAAGATTTCAGCCAATAACAGGAACAATCCTAAAGACTTAGAACAGGTTGAACCAGGAATCAAAGAACAGCAGTAACACCCAGCCTCCCACCACTAAATCCCTACAAAAGAGAGAGAAATTGAGCATCTGAGTAAACACACCATCATAATCAGATGTCTAGACATCAGCAAAAACTTATAAGCCATACTACGAAAATGGAAAAAAATGTCCCAAGCAAAGGAATATATCATGCCCCAGATAAGACACAGGATTTGAGACAACTAATCAACAAGATGCACACAAATTTCCAAAATCAAATTAATGAGTTGGAAGACAATATGGCTAAAAAGATAAAAGATACCAAGAAGACACTGAATGAGAACAAAGAATTTGAAAAACTGAATAGAAAAGTAACAGAGCTGATGGGAATGAAAGACATGATAGGTGAGATCAAAACCACATTACAAGGAAAAAACAAACAAACAAACAAACAAAAAACCACATTACAGGAGTGGATGTAGCTCAAGTGGTTGAGTGCCTGCTTCCCATGTATGAGGTTCCTGCATTCGATCCCCAATACCTCCTAAAAATAAACAAACCAATGAAAATACCAACTCTCATTGGAGAGTTCTAGAAGGAGAAGAGAAGGGATAAGGGGCAAAAAAAGTAACAGAGAAAATAATAACTGAAAATTTCCTAACTCTCATGAAAGGAATGATATTACATGTCCAAGAAGCACAGGATACCCCTATCAGAATAAATCCGAATAAATAGACCTATTCCAAGGCACATACTACTCAGAATGTCAAACATCAAAGATAAAGAGAAGATTCTGAGAGCAGTAAGGGAGAATCAAACCACCACATACAAAAGACAGCCAGTAAGACTTAGTACAGATTTCTCATCAGAAACCAGAGTCAAGAAGACAGTGGTATAATACAATTAGGATACTGAAAGAGACAAACTGCCAGCCAAGAATTCTTTAAACAGCAAAACTGTCCATCAAATATGAAGGTGTGATTAAAACATGCAAAAACAAACAGAAACGAAGAGATTACGTAAAAAAGAATCCACTTTTGCAGGAAATATTAAAGAAAGACTTACAGCCTGAAAGAAAAACACAGGAGAGAGAGGCTTGGAAGAGAGTATAGAAGAAAGAATAGCAAAAAGGATAACCAAAAGTATAAAAAGACAGATGAAAATAAGATATGACATACGAAAACCAAAGAATAAAATGGTGGAAGTAAATAACGCATTTACGGTAATATCATAGAATGTGAATGGATTAAACTCCCCAATCAAAAGATATAAGATGACAGAATGAATAAAAAAACATGAGCTATCTATATACTGCCTACAAGAGACCCACCTTAGGCCCAGGGATACAAACTGGCTGAAAGTGAAATGTTGGAAAAAAGATACTCCACACAAATAGGAACCAAAAAAGAGCAGGGATAGCTAAACTATGGGACAAAACAGATTTTAAATACAAAAAAGTTATGAGAGATACAAAAGGCCATTATATATTACTAAAAGGGACAATCCACCAGAAAGAAATAATAGTCATAAATATCTATGCACCTAACCAGGGTGTTCCAAAATATATGAGGCAAACTGTAGCAAAATTGAAGGGAGAGGGGGCGGATGTGGCTCAAATAGTTGGGTATCCGTCTGCCATATGGAGGGACCTGGGTTCGATCCCCGGGACCTCCCGGTAAAATAAAAAATTTAAAAAAAATTGAAGGGAGAAATAGACATCTCTACAATAATAGTTGGAGACTTCAACACACCACTCACATCATTAGATAGAACTAGACAGGGGGAAGCGGCTGTGGCTCAATCAGTAGGGCTCCCGTTTACCATGTGGGAGGCCCCGGGTTCGGTTCCCGGGGCCTCCTGGTGAAGGCAAGCCCGCCCGCACGACGTGGTTAGCTGACCCAGCGAGCACAAGCAGCAAGGGGGGGATAAATGAATAAATAAATAAAATCTTTAAAAAAAAAAAAAAAAGAACTAGACAGAAGACCAACAAGGAAACAGAGAACTTGAATAATACGATACATGAGCAAGACCTAACAGACATATACAGAACGTTGCACCCAAACTCAGCAGGTTATACATTTTTCTCAAGTGCTCATGGATCTTTCTCCAGGAGAGACCACATATTAGGTCACAAGGCAGGTCTCAAGAAACATAAAAAGGCTGAAATTATGCAAAGCACCTGCTCAGATCATAAAGGAATGAAACTAGAAATCAATAATAGGAAAGAAGTAAATTCACAAATGTGTGGAGACTGAACAACACACTCCTAAATAATTAGTGGGTAAAAGAAGAAATAGTAAGTGAAATTAATAAATATATTGAGATGAGTGAAAAACAGAATATAATTTATGAAAAGTTATGGGATACAGTGAAGGTAGTGCTGAGAAGGAAAATGTTAGCCCTAAATGCCTATATTAAAAAAAAGGATATATCTCAATAAAACTGTTTAATAAATAAATACATAATTGTGCAAAAATAGCCAGAAATAACAACTATGTACAGCAGGGGAAACAGAGAGAGATTGAGAGGTGAGAATTTTCTTGTTTCTTTGTCTGTTTTTTATTATAATTATTGAAATGATGAAAATGCTCTAATAATGATTGAAATGATGAATGCACAACTGTGTGATTATACCAAATACCACTGACTGTACACTTTGGATGAACTGTATGCTTTATTAATATGTGTCAATAAAATTGATTTGTTAAAAAAATTGGTATACAAAAAGTACATATATATATATCTCTCTCTCTCAATAACTGCTTAATAAATAAATAAATGTGCACGAATAGCCAGAAATAGCAGCTATGCACAGCAGGGGAAACAGAGAGATTGAGAGGTGAAGAATTTTCTGTTTTGTGTTTTTTATTATTATTATTGAAATACTAAAAAAATGTTCTAATAATGACTCAAGTGATGAATGCACAACTATGTGATTATATCAAATACCACTGATTGTACACTTTGGATGAATTGTATGCTTTATTAATATGTATCAATAAAACTGATCTAAAAAATTTTTTTTAATTAAAAAAAAAACAAAACTAAAATCAAAGATCTAACTGAATGACAGGAGAATTTAGAAAAAGTACAGGAAACAATTCCCAAAGCAAGCAGAAAGAAAGAAATAAAGGCTAGAGCAGAAATAAATGAAATTGTGAACAAAAAAAAAATAAGAGAAAATCAACAAAACCAAAAGCCGATTCTTTGAGATCAATAAAATTGACAAACCCGTAGCTAGACTAACAAAGAAAAAAAGAGAGAATCTGCAAATAAATAAAATCAGAAATGAAAGGGGGGAAAAGTTACACCTGACCCCGCAGAAGTAAAATGATCATAAGGGGAGCGGATGTGGCTCAATTGGTTGAGTGCCTGCTTCACACTTGGGAGGTCTCAGGTTTGGTTCCCAGTGCCCCCTAAAAAAAAAAAAAAAACCAACAACAAGCAAAGAAACAAAATAACCAACTCAGGGGAGCCGATGTGGCTCAGTGGTTGAGTGCCAGCTTCCCACATACAAGATCCAGGGTTCAATCCCCGGCACCTCAAAAAAAAAAAAAAAAGATCATAAGAGATTATTATGAGAAACTGTATGCCAACAAATTATACCTAGATGAAATGGACAAATTCACAACCTACACTGACACTACAAGAAAAACAAGAACTTAACAAACCAATCACAATTAAAAAGATGGAATCAGTCATTAGAAATCTCCCAACAAAGAAAAGTCCAGAACCATATGGCTTCACAAGGGAATTCTACCAAGCATTTCAGTAAGAATTAAAACTAATCCTGTTTAAACTCTTCCAAAAAATTGAAGAGCAGGGAGAATTACCCAACACATTTTATGAAGCCAACATCACCCTAATACCAAAGCCAGATAAAAATACTACGAGAAAAGAAAATTACAGACCAATCTCTCTAATGAACATAGGTGCAAAAATTCTGAGCAAAATACTCGCAAATAGAATGCAACAACATATCAAAAGATTCATGTATCCCGACCAAGTGGGATTTATTCCTGTTATACAAGGGTGGTTCAACACAATAAAATCAATTAACATAATATACCACATTAACAAATTGAAGGGGAAAAAAACCACAAAATCATCCTGATCAATGTAGAAAAGGTATTCAATAAAATCCAGCATGGGGGGGGGCGGATGTGGCTCAAATGGTGGGGCATCCGTCTGCCATATGGAGGGACCTGGGTTCGATCCCCGGGACCTCCCAGCAAAATGAAAAATATATATATACATAGAAGGCGCATGGGCTGCCAGGCTCTGTGTGCCGGTGAGCCGCCAGGCCCCGGGAGCCATGCAGCAAGATGATGACATAACAGGAGAGAGGCGCAGGGGAGAGACAGGACGAGATGCTCCGAAAGCCAGGAACCGAGGTGGTGCAGGTGGCAGAACACCTCTCTCCTACATCGGAGGTCTCCAGGATCGAATCCTGGTGAAGACTGGAGGAGGAGGATGAGAAGAGATGGCAGGAAACAGACACAGAGAATTGCCCAGCGAATGGACACAAAACAGCAAATGGGGAAGGGGGCGTTTAAAATGGATAAAGTAAATAAATAAATCTAAAAAAAAAAAAAAAAAAAAAAAAATCCAGCATCCTTTCTTGATAAAAACACTTCAAAGATAGGAACAGAAGGAAAATTCCTCAATATGATAAAGGGAATATATGAAAAACCTAAAGTCAACATAGTATTCAATGGGGAAAGGATGAAAGTTTTCCCCCTAAAATCGGGAACAAGAAAAGGGTGTCGGGAAGCGGCTGTGGCTCAATCAGTAGGGCTCCCTTTTACCATATGGGAGGCCCCGGGTTCGGTTCCCGGGGCCTCCTGGTGAAGGCAAGCCCGCCTGCACGGCGTGGTTAGCTGACCCAGCGAGCACAAGCAGCAAGGGGGGGATAGATAAATGAATAAATAAATAAAATCTTTAAAAAAAAAAAAAAAAGAAAAGGGTGTCCACTGTCATCACTGTTATTCAACATTGTGCTAGAAATTCTAGCTAGAGCTAGACAAGAAAAAATAAATAAAAGCCATCCAAATAGAAAAAGAGGAAGTAAAACTCTATTTGCGGATGCCATGATCCTATATTTAGAAAATTCTGAAATGTCTACAACAAAGCTACATGAGCTAATAAACAAGATCAGCACTGTGGCAGGATACAAGAGCAACACGCAAAATCAGTAATGCTGCTGTACACTAGTATTGGACAATCTGAGGAGGAAATCGGGGGAAAAATTCCATTTACAATAGCAACAAAACGACTCAAATACCTAGGAATCAATTTAACCAAAGAAGTTCAGGACTTATATGCAGAAAACTACAAAACAATGGTAAAAGAAATCAATGGAGACCTAAACAAATGCAAAGACATTCCGTGTTCATGGACTGGGAGACTAAATACTGTGACTATGTCAATCCTTCCCAAACTGATTTACAGATTCAATGCAATATCAATCAAAATTCCAACAGTCTACTTTACAGAAATAAAGAAAGCAATTATCAAATTTATTTGGAAGGGAAAGTGTACCCGAATCACCAAAAGCATTCTAAAAAAGAAGAGTGATGTGGGAGGACTTTCACTACCTGACCTTGAAACATATTACAAAGCTACAGTGGTCAGAACAGCATGGTATTGGCATAAGGATAGACACATCGATCAGAGTAATAGAATTGAGTGTAAAGAAATAAACCCTCACCTCTATGGCCAAATGATTTTTGACAAACCTACCAAAGCCATGTTAAAAGGACAAAAACAGTCTCTTCAACAAATAGTGCTGGGAGAACTGGATATCCATAACCGAAAGAATGAGAGAGGACACCTATCTCAGTCCCTATATAAGAGCTTTCCTGTGAATTACAGAAATGTAAAAGAGCTGAGTCATTGACCTTTAAGACTTGTTAATTTCAGTAAAATGTAACTGTCAAGTATCTATTGCCCTTGCACATGTTCACACGTATTTTCTTTGTTCTAAAGCCAAATAAAAGCCACACTTTATGAGGTGGCTGGGCTCTTCTCTCCAAAAAAAAAAAAGAATCAACTCAAAATGGATCAAAGACCAAATATAAAAGCCAGGACCATAAAACTGCTAGAAAGAAAATATAGGAAAACATCTTAAAGACCTTGCAGTAGGTGATAGTTTCTTGGATCTTACAGCCAAAGCACAAGCAACAAAAGAAAAAATAGATCATTGGGACCTCCTCAAATTCAACACTTTTGCACCTCACAGGACTTTGTCAAAAGGGTGAAAAGGCAGATGACTCAATAGGAGAAAATATTTGTAAATCACATGTCCAATAAGGTTTTAATAAACATGACATAGAAAGAAATGTTACAACTCAACAATAAAAAAACAAACGACCCAATTAAAAAATGGGCAAATTACTTGAATAGACATTTATCCAAGGAAGAAATACAAAATGTGCAAAGAAAAAACACATGAAAAAAAATGTTCAACATCACTAGTGATTAGGGAAATGCAAATCAAAGCTACAAATGAGATATCATTTCACACCTATTAGAATGGCCACTATAAAAAAGACAGAGAACTACAAGCATTGGAGAGGGTGTGGAGAAATAAGAACAGTTATTCACTGCTGGAGGGAATGTAGAACGGTACAGCCACTGTGAAGGACTGTTTGGCAGTTTACTTAAAGAAATTGAATATAGATTTGCCATGTGATCTGGCAATACCACTACCGGGTATATACCTGGAAGAACTCAGAGCACTGACACAGACAGACATCTGCACACTGATGTTCATAGTGCCATTATTCGCAATTGCCAAAAATTGTAAACAACCCAGGTATCTGTCAACCGATAAATGGATAAACAAACTGCGGTACATAGACATGATGGAGTATTATGCAGCTATAAGAAGAAATGAACTCTTTTTTTTTTTTTTTTTTTTTTAAAGATTTTATTTATTTATTCATTTATCACCCCCTTGCTGCTTGTGCTCGCTGGGTCAGCTAACCACGCCGTGCGGGCGGGCTTGCCTTCACCAGGAGGCCCCGGGAACCGAACCCGGGGTCTCCCACATGGTAAACGGGAGCCCTACTGATTGAGCCACAGCCGCTTCCCAGAAATAAATTCTTGAACCACATGACAACAATGAACCTGGAGGACATTATGTTGAGTGAAGCAAGCCAGACAGAAAGGGACAAATACTGTATGATTGCACTACTATAAACTAAATATATTGTGCAATCTCATGGAGTTAGTAACTTGAAATATGGGTCACCAGAAAAATAGAATGCATTTAGAGAATGGAGAGCTGAGGGTTAACTTGTGAAGAACTGGTAAGAAGGATGTGTTTATCTTTGGAAATGAATCAAAAAGGTGAAAGCCCAACAAAATGTTTTAACTAGCTGTACTATTATGTGGGTATGACAGTAGTTTAAAGGGAAAGTCTAAGATCATGTATGTTACTAAAAGGAAAGCTAAAAGATGGAACATGGGTCTGTACAGCATAGTAAAACCATATGTGAAATATGAATATGGGTAAAATTGCATATATAAAACCGTTTTTCTTTGAAACTGAACAAATGTATGTTAATACTACAAGATGTTACTAGCAGACAAACAACAAAAACATCATGCTAACTGAAAGAAACCAGACAGAAAGTACTATATATTGTATGATTCCACTGATATAAAATGTAAATATAAATCAATTTGTAAAGCTGAAATTAGATTAATTATTATGTAGGGATGGAGAAGTACTGCTAAGGAGTGTGGAGTTTTTCTTGTTTGGACTAATAAAATTGGTCTAAGTTTTTTGTGGTGATGAATGCACAACATTGTGATTAAATTAAAAGCCATTGATTATGCACTTTGGATAGATCGAATAGTATGTGAATATATCTCAGTAAAATTGCTTAATAAATAAATAATTGTGCAAAAACAGCCAGAAATAGCAGCTATGTACAGCAGGGGAAAGTGAGAGAGATTGAGAGGTCAAGAATTTTCTTGTAGGTCTGTTTTTTTGTGTATTATTAATACTGAAATAATGAAAATGCTCTAATAATGATCGAATTGATGAGTACACAACTATATGATTATACCAAATACCAATGATTATACACTTTGAATGAATTGTATGCTTTATTAATATGTAGCAATAAAACTGGTTTAAAAGAAAAAAAAGAATTAACAAAAAGGACACTAGAAAGAGATTCAAGACATGCTATAATATGGAAGATACTAATATTTGTAACACATAACCCTAACAAAGGACTGATGTCCAAATATATAAATAACTCCTACAAATTAACAAGAAAAAGTCAGATAACAATTAAAAATGGGTAAAAGACTTGACAGGCAAACCCTATGGCCCAACAACTCTATTCTGGATATACACCCTAGAGAAATGTATGCACATGTGCTTTAGAAAACATGCAAAACAATGTTTTAAAGACTATTGTTCATAATAGCCAAAAACTCGAAATCACTCAAATATCCCTTAAGAGTAGAATGGATAAACTTTGGTATATTCATATAATGGAACATTATACAACAATGAAAATAAATAAATAATTTTTTTTTTTTTTTTTTTTTTTTAAAGATTTTATTTATTTATTCATTTATCCCCCCCTTGCTGCTTGTGCTCGCTGGGTCAGCTAACCACGCCTTGCGGGCGGGCTTGCCTTCAGGAGGCCCCGGGAACCGAACCCGGGGCCTCCCATATGGTAAACGGGAGCCCTACTGATTGAGCCACAGCCGCTTCCCAAAATAAATAAATTAGAGCTACAACATGGATGAATCTTATAAATATTGAGCAAAATAAACAAAATACAAAATATCAATGTGCTTTCATTTATGGGAAGTTCAAAACCAGGCAAACTAAATAATTTTCTTTTAAGACGCACTTGGTGATAAAATTATAAAGAAAAGCAAATCAGAAATTATCATAAAAAATCAGAATAATGTTATGATTTGTGATCAATAAGATCACATAGCAAGGGCTTCTGGGGCGCCAGAATTGTTCTACTTCTTGACTTCGGGATAGTTACACAGATGTTTAGTACCTAACTATTCATTAAGTTGTATATTTATAGTTTATGTACCTTTTTAATATTTGAATATATTTCACGATTTTAAGAGTTGAAAAAAAGCTTATGAGGACTTCTGTTTTATCTCGAGATAGGACAGTGATTTCAAGAAGCCACCTACTCCCACTTAGTATGTCAGATAATTTAACTTACCCAGTAGTGACTGCATATTTGATGTGGTTGCTTGTGGTATAGATAAATACCCCACTTTCATCCCAGGCCCCACTCTTGACACGAATGTTCTCATGAATGTTACACAGAGCCTCCAGTTTGCGGTTACAGATCACAATGGCTGTAAAAGGCAAAGGGCATGAGTGTTCTGTTGGATAAGATGAGTGCAGCAGACTGGCAGGGAGAGGGGAAGGGAGGGACTGTTCTCTAAATCAGGGTGGATATAATGAAGGCTTACCATGCTTGGCCAGTAGTGCTACATGGGACATATCTGCTGACCAGATAACATATTTCACCTTGGAAATCTTCACAGATGCCAGAGTCCTGGAATAGAGAAAGGATAAACATGAGTGAACCCAATTCCCTTGTCACAGGCTATAACCTAACTCATTTTCATCCCCAAAACAATAGAAACTCAATTTCTTAAAATGGCACCAAATAAACAGGCCCCATATAGTGGCTTAGGGACTTAAAACTTTTTTGGCTCACCTATGCAATAAACTCTTTCTTGTCATGGGGGAAAAAAAACTTTTTGGCCCACATTACGCACTTTCCCCTCCCCCAATTGCTTGCCCCTCATTCCCATGTATTGTTATGGATTTGTTTATATCTGTTTTCCCCACTGAACTATAAGCTCCTTTAAGTGCAGGAAATGTGTTATTCATTTCCAGGTCCCTCTCACTCTAGTTCTTAAAACACTATTAAGAGTAAGTTCTCTAAAAATTGGCATAAAATAATTAAGTGCCTTGTTGTAATACCATTGTGTACATGCAGGATGGAGAATGATCGTGGAGGAAAAAAGTAGGTACAAAAAGCCTTGGAGGTATAGCACAGGAAGTGGCCAGGCCACTTGAAGGAAAAAAAATGCTCCTATTAAAGATGTCTACTCTCCCCACTCCCTGCCTGTCTGCTTAGAGGCACCCTGGCATGTTACCGTTTCTGCTGTACGTCAAAGAGTGTGATGGAGTCTGCATCTCGAAGAAGGAGATTGCCTGTGCCAGCATAGAAGATCTCATCACAGTTAGGCACCTGTACCTTTTTGGTAATTTCATTCTTTAGATTCTTGATCAGAAGCTGAAGTGAATATTAGAGGGTGGGGTTAAGAGAGGAAGTGGGTATGTGTACATAAAATGGTAACAGCTGATGCCATTCCTTAGCTTCAATAAATTATTTTTTTTTTCCTAAGTCAATCCCCACACTCCAGGGAAGACCATGCCAACCAAGACCCTTTACAAGGGCCATGATACGGCCTTTTTTTTTTTATTTCTCCAATTTAAACACACCAAGTCCAACCAAAGTCTGAGTTACACAATCAATCAGAGAGAAAAACAGTGCTTTTGGGGCCTACATTTTTGTTAAGTATAATCTTGTGCTGGAACCTATTACATTTCAAACACCAATGAAGGTGGTAGGATAAGGAGAGGGAGGGGTGGACTTCTACTCCACCCTGCCCATCTCAAATTTGATAGATTTTTGGCTTTCATGTTGTCAAGAGTGACTAGCTTGGTTCTCAAGCCAGAGGCATAGTGGATCACCATCCTGACTAAACCATTTTTAAAGCCTGTCTTCCCAGGGCAAATGGGGTTGGGGGAGAGGTAAAGGTAGATCACAGTAGCCCTGGGGAAAGTAAGGAAAATACAATGCTCCTTATTCTACAATACATAAGCTACCACCACTACACTCAGCAAATAAGTTTCCCCTTTCAGTCTTAACTCACCGAATGCATCCGATCTAGGACGGCAAACCGATTTCGAGCAACCCACACGGCTGTCAGGCCTGAGGATCTTTTACCTTCAGGGGCTGAGAAGAACAAAATCAAGGGGCGGGAGCATGTGGTGAGCCACTGGCAAATGTAAGTTAGGTGCCATGGAGTTGCCAGTCTTGCTGGCTGCCCTCCTGGTCTCGCCAGTTCAGCTGCTTCCTAACTAATTCAGCCATAACCTGAGGCTTTTTCCCGCCAGTCCCCTCCAAACTCCAACCCCTACCACCCCTGCCAAGCCTCCTTTCTGTAGGCCAAGTGGCTGCACTTCAGCCAACACCATGTACTGGCAGAAGGGCTGCCCATCTTGGAAGACAGCACACTCCATCAAGCTAACGAGCAGAGCCTCCCTGGCCAAGCTGCGGCACAGCAAGCAGCCTGTCAATGGCACAGGACCTCCTATCGTTAGGCCTCTGAACAAGCTGGAGAAGAGACAGAGCCCCCTCCCCAGGGCACAGCTGCTCTGCTGCTTTTAACATGCAAATGCAGACCTCCTAGCAGAGCAGGAGGGGGTAAAGCATGCCCAACTAAATCTTTACCAGTGAGCTCTGTGCTGGGTAGTTTTAGCACCAAGCTGTTGCTCAGTAAATGTCAATCAACCATTATTATTACCCTGAAGAAAATTACAAAATGTTCCTCAATTTCCAAACATCTCACTGCTGATTAGAATTTTAAAATGGACACTCTACTCCTTGAGCAATTTCTAGGAGGATAAACTGAAGGATGCACCAAAATATTTTTATCTATTAGTGTCAGCAGGTAACTGAACAGAACATGCTGGCCAGCCTCATCCTGTGCTTTTCTAGCACCTGGGATGACAGGAGATTTACAAAGCTAATTATTATCACAACCAACACTCCCATTTTCCAGGGGTTGGGGTACCACGCTATTCAAGCTTTTGCTTTTTCTCTTCCTCTTTTCTGCTGCCCATCTTTGGACTGTATCTTTACTACTTAGTAGCTCCCTCAAAGGATGGAGAAGAGAAAATAAAAGTGGTAATAAAACAAAACTAAGGTATTTAATCAACTGTAAACACATCTTGGGGGAAAGGCAAGATGGGTAGAAAGGGACTAAATCACAAGATTTAGTGAGAGGTGGCTTTATTAATTTATAGGGAAGAATTTGATACCAAATACATATTTTAACCAAATACATATAGGTTTTCTCGCTCACCATGATCACATTTAAAAGAAAGTGCATCAGGGAGCAGATGAAGCGCAAGTGGTTGAGCGCCTGCTTCCCATGTACAAGGTCCTGGGATCAATCCCTAGTACCTCTTTAAGGGGAAAAAAAAAAAAAAAAAAAAAAGAGAGAGAGAGCGCACATCATATTAGCAGCAATGATGATATGGCAGCACCCACAAAGCGGACACAGAAAATATATATATCCAGCTGGAATAATAAAGTATTCCTTGAGAATCAGTTGATGGGGCCAAATATATGAAATTACGCTATTAAGAGTGGGGACCTGAGGAATAAACCTTTGACCTGGTGGTTTTTATAAACCCACTAGAGAAAAGTCTACTGAAAGGAGCAAAAGCAAGAGTCAAATCTATTCAGAGAATCAGTTTTGTCAGCAAGTTTTAATAGTAAGGGCATCAACAAGGGATGGTGGTGATGGAAGAAGTAGGCAGGGGACTCAGCTGGATCCTGGGATCCCAGGTGGGGTATGGGGCTGTTAGCAGCCTCATCTTTCTGACATGCAAAAGGAAGCAAATCAGATTTGGATGTGAATGGGAGAACATAAATCCCTAGTCCCAGGATGAGACATTCCAAGATTGGAACCACATTTTTAAATAAATGAAACTACCAGGGTGGAAGTCATCTCAGCTGACAATAAACTAGGATAGCATGCTGTGCTGAAAGAGAAAATGGAGAGTTTCTAATAACCAAATTATAAAATATATATATCTAGCTGGTTAAAAAAAGGGGGGAGGAGGCGGGGAGAACATGAATATTTTACACCATCATCGCCTCTGATGCAACTGTCAGCAGCACCTGGCAACAGACATGAGCGATGTGCCCATGGCCTAGGGATGGAAAGTGAAAAACTTGATGAGAAGTGATGATGTGGGTGGGAGAGTTGAAAGCAGAGAGGGCAGACTACAACAATGCCTACCATCAGGATTCTGGGAGTCAGCGTCCTTGGGGATGGTATACAGATCATAGGTACTATTCTCTAAATTGCTGGCTCTCTGTAAAAGAAAGGGGGAAATTAAATTGTTAGTGAGAGGTACTCAGGAAACCAACTCATTTTGACAGAGAAAACAGTTCCATTACATAGACAATCTGAAACTATACTTTTCTCACCTTACACCCAGAGGTCATTTGAACGTTTCCATTTCTAAGAATTATAGGGCTCTTTGCTAAAGAATTCAGCATTCATGTTACTTTATTTATCCCCAAAGATGCTGGTATGATTTAAAAGAAAATAAGGATTGCTCTCCATTCCACAAATTAACAGACTAAGACCTCAATGTCTTGGTGTCTCACTTGAATATACTCATTACCTTAAAAGTATGCTTGAAAGAAAAAATAGATATGAAGCCGGATTAAAGACAATTGCCAAGAGAATATGGGACTGCTAGAGACTGAAGGGCTGGGATTAAACAATATAACTCAAATGGGGAAAGAAAGCCTTTAATATTTTCTAACTTAGCAACCAGGGTACTACATTAGAATGCTATCCTTCCTTTTTTTTTTCCCAACTACAGCAAGAAATGGGGAGAGCTACTTGATAACCATGAAGGCAACTCTGTTGAAAGTAACCCTTGCCTCGCCTCAAAATCACAGCTGTTCTATTTTTACCCATATGAATGATCAATTTAAGCATTTATTTTGCATAGAAAGGATATAGTCCTGGGGGACAGATGTGGCTCAAATGGTTGGGCGTCCGTCTCCCATATGGAGGGACCTGGGTTCGATACCCGGGGCCTCCAGGTAAAAAAAAAAAAAAAAAAAAAAAAGATATAGTCCTAAAACAATCGCTCAAATCACTTTCAGTGATCTAGGTCATTCATCTTGACACTTCATGAAGTTCAGAAATTGTTAGCCTTATTAAAGATACACATTCACAAACCCTTAACATGTTTCTGACAACTGAAGCCTAACTTTAGGCTTCTGAGTGTTAGTCTTTCAAAATGACCATTGAGTAGCTTCAAACTAGCCACTGGAGATTCTTCAAGGGCATAAGAAAGAGATGGCATGGAAAATGGGGAGATCCTGGGACCCAAAGGGTTACTTACTGTACAGAGTAGAACTGCATTTTCTGCTGGATTATATGACATATTGAATACCGGAAACTTGGAACCACTGGCAATATATATGGAAAAAGAAGAAAACAGTAAAGAGGCATAAGGATAGAAATAAGAAAGGAATTACCCCTACACCTCTTAATTATGCAATCTTTACACATGTACTCATTACTTTTTTTTTTTTTGAGGAGGAGGAACTGGGGTTTGAACCCAGGACTTCATACATGGGAAACAGGTACTCAACCACTGAGCTACACCTGCTCCCCTACTCATTATTTTTTTAATAAAAAGTAATACTGCAATTATACTCTTCCTTCCTTTAAGGCTTGGGGACTTTATCTCAGCTCTGAGCAAATTATAGTTTTAAAAAAGCAAACCCTAATACAACTCAAATTATTCAACAGAAGGTAGGGTTAGGAACGGGATTAGTTCTGTTTGGGTACAAATTCCTACACACAATTGCAGTGGACACCACAGAATAACATGATGTGATCTGTCTCTGGCTGGCTTCCCCTGCCCCTTGGAGTGCTCACATAAACCCATCTTTTTTTTTTTATTTTATTGATGCTGGAGGGTAGATATCAAACCCACATGCCAAAGTTTGCCACCATGAATGTTTTAGCATGATAATGCAGCTGGCTTTCCAAGAGGACAGCTCCTTTTGCCAGGCATCCCAGAGGCTATCATTCCTTCAAAGTTAAGAGTTTCCAGAGACTTATATTCTAGTTTAGAGTTGTATACATTTTGCTGTAAAGCAAAGGAAGAATTGCAGAAATGAAAAGCCAAATAAAGCCAAAAAGGTCTGTCACCAAGTTGGGCTACTCTCTACCAGGAAACTTTCCCTAATTTGCAGGAGAACTGGCAGATGTGGCAGGATGATTTCTTTTCCACTGGGTCATTAGCATTCTCAGCTGGAGGACTCCCATTCTACTCATGGTCACCTCCTTGCCCATCATGATCCTAAGGTTTAAAATGAGCAGCCTCATCCCATCTGAGACAGTAGACTACAGCCACAATAGTGTTAAAAGAACAGAGTCTTGTTCATGGGTATTGTATCATGGTGGTTTATGGGTATTTGATGGGAGGGACTTGAACAGATATTTGCACACCTTTGTTCATAGCAGCACCATTCGCAATAGCCAAAAGATGGAAACAACTCAAATGTCCATCAACAGATGAATGGATAAACAAAGTGTGGTATACACACACAATGGAATATTATTCAGCAGTGAAAAGGAATGAAGTTCTAATATATGCAACAACATAGATGAACCTTGAAGCCATGCTGAGTGAAGTAAGCAAGACACAAAAGAACAGATATTGTATAATCTCACCGGCAAGAAATAATTCAAATAAGCAAATTCATACAGTCAGAAACTAGAATACAGGTTACCAGGGGCTGGGGTGGGGATAGGGAATGGGGAGTTAATGCTTAATTGGTACAGAATTTCTGCTGGGTGTGATGGGAAAGTTTCAGTGTTGGATGGTGATAATGGTAACACAACACTGTGAATATATTTAACACCTCTGAATTATATACTTCAATGTGGTTAAAAGGGGAGATTTTAGGTTGTGTATATATATATATCAAGAATAAAAATTAAATTAAAAAGAAAAAAAACCATAGGACTGTACAACACACTGAACTTTAAACTATGCACTACAGTTAATAGTACAATTAGAATAACATTCTTTCATCAAGTGTAACCAAAATACCACATTAATGCAAGGTATTAACAACAAGGGGGTGAGGGAAATATGGAAAGTCTTATTTTCTGCAAACCTAAACTTCTCTCTAAAACAAAAACAAAACAAAACAAAAAAAAACCACACCTAAGAAAAGCTTGTTTCCGGTTGTACTTTAAAAAATAGAGTAAAACATCACTTTATCTACAGGAATTAGATTTTTAAAACCCCAAACTTTTGTTCAAAATCCATTAAGTAAAAATGATCTCAGCTTTTAGAAATTCAATAAAAGGATTTATTCGTTAATCCCACCACTTCAATTATCTTTTAAAAGTTTACTTATTCGAAAATAATTGTTTTCTTCACATTTTTGGTATGGGTTTAAAATCTAAAACCAGTTTCTGCTGATAAAGAAAATGCATTTTTATCTTGTGAAAAAGTAACTGCTCAAATCAAGTTAAATTTTTTTAAAAAATGGATGAGAGGGTTTGGAGAGAAAAAATGAGTCCAATTTACCTCCGCAACTGCATAACAGCTACATCTTTGGAGCTGTTGAAATCCAACTGACGTAAGAATCGGTCCTTGACATAATGCAGCATATTGCCATGAACAGCATAGGCTGGTCGTTCTCGTTCCAGTTTAAATACAATCATGCCACCATCATGGCCTGGAGCCCAGGAAGAAGAAAGAATTAATGTAGGCAGGAAAAAAGGTTGTAAACTGGAGATACCTCAGTTAGACACTCCCTCCTCTGTGCTCCCCTAATGTTTTGTACAAATTTCTATTATAGCACTTATTTAGGTCAATCACTCCTACAATACTGTGAACTCAGAGGAAGAAGAAATTATAATAATTTACATCCTACCCCCCGTCCCTAGCATATAACAAGAACATAAAAATATTTGCTGAATTAAAGGATGTTAGCTTAAGAAGCTTTTTTGGTTCTGCTTTTAAAAAATCTTTGGCTTTTTTCCCACTGGCATCATTTATCCTTTACAGAAACCTTCCACCCTTATCATCCTACAGTCTGCTTTCTACACATAAGCTAGATCATGTCACTCCCCTGCTCAAAACCTTCCAATACCTTTCCATTCACTCAGAATAAAATCTTAAGTTCTAACATGCCCTACAAAGCAATGCAAGGTTTGGCCATGGTCTCACCACCTTTATCCCCTTACTCACTGTGCTCTAACTGGCCTCTTTTATGATCCTCAAACATGCTATGCACCACCTCTCACATCAGTCTTTGCATTTGTTGTTCCCACTGGCTCATTCCCCTTTACTTTCCTGACCTGATACAGAATAGCTGTCCCCACACACAACCCTATTTTACTTACTTTTGCTTATTTTCTTCAAAGTTTTACCATATGTTACTTTACATATTGTTTCATTGTTTATCTCTCTACACTAGAAATACAGGCAAGGACTTTGTTGTATGCATTGCTGTAACACCTGTACCCAGTGACACTCAATACATATTTGCTAAATGAATGAATAAATCAGCTTTTAGCTCCCTCTAGTCAGAGAACTCCAAATATCCAGTATTAGACTCCAAGTTTCTAAGAACTAACCTAAGAGAAGGATTTATTGTTAAATGGATCTTGATGGAGAAAGAACAATAAAAACACTATTCCGAGATAAGGGAAGGAGGGAAAGGAGAAAAGTTTCAGCTAAGTGGCACCAAGAATTCTACTCCTTGTCATACTATGAATTTATTGGAGACTGAGCTAATGGAGACTCACTCTCAGTCTTATAAACTCTGAACTAAAGCAAGGAAAAAAAGAAGAAATGGCCCTTACCTGCAGCAAAGAGATTGAGATTGGGGTGGGCAGCCAGGACCCAGAAACGATCATGATCCCTGCGGAAGGTCTGAACCCCAGTCCTTGGAAAGAAAAAGGAAGTTACACAGAGAAAAAAAAGATTAATTTCCTAAGAATCTTCACCTTGTCACACACAGGAATACTGAGTGTTAAGACAACAAGCTGATTAAAATATTAAGCAGGGACAGTAAATTGTATAACCTAAGTAAAGGAAGTCATGATTAAATTCTACCAAAGAACAGAAAGAGGAGACTTCAAACTGGCCCTATTATATTGATATTTCAGTTTCCCCCTATTTATCATGACTTTCTACTGTACTGCTTTCCTTTCACATTCTTGCTTCTCTAGCTTCAGAATTAGCAGGAAAGAAGACGAAGAACATGCTTAAATTTAGTGTACAGAAGGATTTATGGATACACATGGAGATTTCTACTAGACTGAAAATTAGTAACTAAAATTCATAAATGTCTAATGCTAGACCTAATTCTAGACCCAATTTCCATAATATGTCATTTGATTTTTCGACATGATAAAGATGTGACAAATAAATACAAATATCCTAATCTCATTTTTTAATGTCAGAGTGAGACAGAGAAAGGGGTTTTCCCCTGGGTTTGGTCACACAACATCATTAACCCCCTCACCGCTTAGACATATCCCAAACTCGGATACTCTTGTCCTCAGAATTGCTGAGGATCAATTCTTGGCGCGGGTGGAAGACAGCACAAGACACGTTGTTGTAATGGCCTCGGCAGGTATCAACCTCCCATGCCTTTGATTCTGAAGGACAAAAAAGAATCCGGTCATCACAGTTCCCTACTATAACTTTGGGATTTGGCGATATGACACCTTTTTAACCAAATGCTAAGTACTACAAAATGCTATATTAGCAACTGCTTTCTAATAGGGCAATTTTCTTCATTTAGGCCTCTTAATCTTTACATATTTGTTCTTTCATTCTGGCACCTATCAATTATAACACCCCTTCTCCATAATTCTTTATCCCCTTTCCCTGTTTCACTTGTCTTGACAGCATTTGTCCCTAGCTGCCATTATAAAACAAAAGTGGGGGCAGATGTGGCTCAAATGGCTGGGCATCCGTCTTCCATATGGAGGGACCTGGGTTCAATCCCCAGGATCTCCCAGTAAAAATAAAGAAAAATATAGAAGGTGCGTGGGTCATCAGGCCCCATGTGCAGGTGCACTGTCAGGCCCCGTGGAGCCACACAGCAAGATGTGATGTAACAGGAGAGTGACACAAGGGAGAGCCAAGATGAGACATGTCAAAAAAACAGAAACTAAGGTGGCGCAGGCAGCAGGACGCCTTTCTCCCACATCAGAGGTTCCCGGGATCAAATCCCAGTGAAGACAAGAGGAGAAGGATGAGAAGAGAGGGCAGGAAACAGACACACAGTATTGCCCAGCGAATGGACACAAAAACAGCAAAAATGGGCAGGGGGTGTGTGTGTAAAAATGGATTTAAGTAAATAAATAAATAAGTCTCTCTTCTTTTTAAATAAATAAAACAAATGTAAGCTACATAAAGCAGAGGCTTTATCTGTTTTAGTCACCACTGTGTTACTAGAGACTTGAACAATGACTAGTACAAAGTAGGTACTCAAATATTTGTTGAATGAATGAATGAATGAATTACTCTTAACCCTGTTCATATTCCTTAAAATTAGGATGCCACCATCACAGAAAAAAGAGAAAGGGGCAATTTCTATGCTTTCACGATTAGCTTAAGACAACCATCCAATGTAGGAAAATACGTCACAAAGCCCAGAAGTCCTAGCTACTTCACCTTGCTCACAGCCAGCAGTCAATTTTTTAGACATGGTCTAAAAAATATTATCATTACTTCATCTCACCATTCATGCGCCAGATCTTTACTTGACGGTCATCTGCACCAGATACAATAAGGGGCATTGTGGGATGGAAGGCAGCCCAGTTTACTCCACGATCATGACCCTGTAGAAAACCAGAAATGGTTCTTCTAAAATGACTTGGTAATTGCCGACTCAAAGCAAATCAATGAACCATGTTGGTAGTTAGAAAAGGTATCTGATAATTACTCTTCATATGAAAAGATTCAAGGGACTCTGCTGCTCTTTTTGAAGAGTCTGAAGAGGGCTATCATGTCACCCAACATTATCCCCAAATTCTCATGTGAATTCCTATCTCTTTCTATAAATTCAGCTTCATTTGCATTTAAGATATTCCGCCTAGCTTTGTTACTTGTCTACTTACACCTTATTCTTCAACCAATTATTAACATCTAAAGAATAAAGACTATTTTTATCATGTAAAGCAGCAATTCTCAAAGTATGGTCTGGAAACTTCTGGAAGGTCCCCAAGACCCTTTTAGGGGGTCTGTAAGATCAAAACTATTTTTATAATAATACTAAGATTTTCTTTACCTTTTCATTCTAATTCTCTCCTGAGTGTACAGTGGCTACTTGACTTGTGATGATATCATTGCTCTGATAGTTCATGGAGTGTGTGCTTAGATATTTCATGCTCTATAAGTTCTTGGTTTTAATTTCCAATATGGTAAAAAACTGACAGGAGTAACTCACATAAACAAACCAACAAATAAACTCACTCTTTAGGGCCCTAAATACATGTTAAGGGTATAAACAGGTACTGAGACCAAAAAGTTTAAGAACTTACACCCTTATTTATATAGTTGTATGCTGTACTGTGACAGAATCATAGATGAGGCAGTTTCAAATCAGCAGTATTTTTGAGATGTTATCATAATGTGGTAAAAAGCACCTAGGGTTTAGAGTTAGACAGATCCAAGTTTGAATCCCAGTTTTTCTATTTAGATACATGTGGACTTTGGAAAACTGCTTAATTTTTCTAAATCTCAATTTTTTCATCTGCAAAATGGGATTAATAATATGTACTTCAGTAGATATTACTACTTCAGCTGTGACGATTAAATTAGGTGTTGCTGTTTTTTAATTTAGTTCATTTTCTTTATTTTTTTTTCTATTTTCCCACCATGCCAGCAAGTTATATAGACATGGTTTGTTCTCAATAAATTTGGTTAAATTACTTTCTCCCTTCTTACAAGAGGCTTAAGAACGGGTTCTTCTTTTGGATGATGATGGTGCCTATCCCCAGCTTTCTCCCTCTCTACCCACTGGGTTTATAAGGTAATACTGCTTTCCCTCAGGTTGCACATAAGCTTCATTTCTCTGTTGGCTCACAGGCTGTTCTATTTCCAGTGCCTAGAACAGTACCTGACACTTAATAAGCATTCCATAAATATTTGTTGAAGGAATGAATAAATAACAGCATGTTCCAACTGTTTCACTAGAGAAGAGCCCATATCCTCCCACCAGTAACAGAGATGAGTACCTCCAGCACGTGTTTCACCACCGCATCTGTAGTTCCAAACAGATCAACCCCAGTTATTCCTCTCACATCTGATTCCACTGCACCAGGGGACAAGTTTTTTTTCCTTAGGCCTTTGAAGGGGTAAAGAGAGGGATGAAAGATGCAAACATAACACATTATCAAAAACAGTACCATTTCTGAAGCACAGAAGGTACAGTGACAGATTGACATTAAAGAAAGAGGAGGAGAGAGATTGATGAGGGGAGAAATACTGAAGAAAGAGACTCAGGAGCTCTTATTTCTTTGTAAAAATGTTAAAATATTGAGGTGCATTCACTATCATCCCATTTGCTTCCCTATCTCTAACTTAACAAGCCAGTTGCTGGGATTTCTTTGTGGATGAGATTAACCCAAACTCAACAAACCTCTTCAACAAACCTCAACTCAAGAGCAGTCTACTTCAGATAATGCCCATTTTCCATTCTTCAGCAGTCTTGAAAAATGACCTCAAATGGTAAACATTCCAATTCCACTTTCAACTTTATGAAATCTATAGCACTTTTTCTTCCATCATCCCAAAAATCTTAAAGAAAAGCTATTTGGGAAGGCCACAGCTCAGTGTTTCTGAAACTGGAATTTTCCAGGTAACTCATGGGGAAGTTCCAAGTGGGTTATGGAAAACTGGACCTATGAAGTACAAAACTGTTATGTGGTGGGAGACACTGTATAACTACAGGTTATATATACAGTGTACTCATACCTTCTATGGACTCCTTGGTTGGTTAAAGATCTGACTGCTTGTATTCTGCTATTAAATATTTTGTTGGATGCTGTCCCTGGAAGGAATTAGTCCATAATTTTAAAACAATGGAAAAAAAGACATCAGGACAAGAGTTTTATTTGGATAGGACCCACCTTTATCGCTCAACTACACCCACCTTCAAATGATGAGTATTAGTGTTAGAGTCAGAACCAAAATATAATACCACTACCTTACATTTGAAAAGCATTCTGTGATTTTTGAAGCACTCTTACATATGTTACATATTTTGATCCTGATAACAAGCCTCTGAAGTAGGCAAGCCAGGTTTAATTCACCAGTTTATAGATCTGAAAAGAGAAGAACTGGAAATAAAACCCTATCTTTTGAGACATTTGGAGGGAAGTAGATAAGATAACCTAGCATTTGTAAAATAAAAAAACAATTATCTATAATGGGGGAAAACAAAAAAACCTATCATTGAAATAAACCTACATAATTTCAAACCAAAAACATGGTATCAGTAGAAATATGTGAAACCTTAATTTCAATGACTATGCTTATACTTATCATTTTAAAACTACAATATATCTCTTCTTCTGTTATAGTGGCACCTAAATAACAGCACTAGAGAAAAGCAAGAGCTTAAGAATACATGCCAGCTCTGATTACGTGGTCTCTGTCCAAAATGAGCATTTAGCCAATAGGCAGAAGGACACAAAGCTAATGGGTTTTTTTGTTTTGTTTTTTTTTACTCACTCTCTCAAGACTTCAAAAAATACATTATCACAGGGATGCCTCCTGTCATCACTTATTTCACTTGTCCCTTTAGTGGGATCTGTCAACTTTTTTCCTAATGAGTCTGGTGTATGAAACAGATTCAAGGGAACAAGGGAAGACAGATAGACAGCTGCGAGGAACCTCACCTCCAATAAGCTTCAACAAACACATTAAAAGGGAAAGCTGTATGACAGAATGGAAGCCTTTGTTGCCCTAGCATGTAATGATCCAGGAAGGGGGGAAGGACAAAAACAGACAGATGAATAGTGACAGGCAGTGAAAAGATACTTAGAGAAGAAATGTCTGTGCCTTCGACAAGCCACACACTAGGACTGAACGACAAATGGAAAATTTCTACAGCAGCTACCCAAATCCAGAGGGACAAGAGGACACTCTCAGAACATACCAGTTTGATGCATGCCTCCCAATGGGGACCAGGGGAAGCAGTAAAAAGAGAGGGATGAGGACAGGATCTGGCAGCAAATTAATACTTTTTTAGTAGCTATTTCAAAGATTGAGCCTGAAGTACATGGGCTTGACATGCAAAAGTGTAAGCACATTAATTTTTTTTTTTTAAGATTTTATTTATTTATTCATTTATCCCCCCTTGCTGCTTGTGCTCGCTGGGTCAGCTAACCACGCCGTGCGGGTGGGCTTGCCTTCACCAGGAGGCCCTGGGAACCGAACCCGGGGCCTCCCATATGGTAAACGGGAGCCCTACTGATTGAGCCACAGCCGCTTCCCAGCACATTAATTTAACTATCAGTTTACTTGGAAGTCCATGCCAAAGAAATAACCTATCTACTCTAACTAGGTTGTAAATATACTTCCTTCTAAACAAAGAGCTTTTGCCAGGCTAACAAAAGATTCAGGTTAAGCCAAGCCTCATTAAGCTGGAGCTCATTTCCTTTAAAGATCTCTACATTCTTTTACTGTTTACCTAGCTCAGAGTGTGTCCTCTTTCTAAAAGAGAAAAATTAGAATTTTCACCAGTCCTCTAAATTTAGGGGT
Organism: Tolypeutes matacus; assembly: GCA_026826555.1. Lineage (NCBI taxonomy): Eukaryota > Metazoa > Chordata > Mammalia > Cingulata > Chlamyphoridae > Tolypeutes > Tolypeutes matacus. The sequence continues at coordinate 485,368 of JAKSZT010054305.1, forward strand.
TCATTCTCTTACTCAGAACCAACTTTTGGTTGGTTTCTAACAGGCCTGAAAGCTATCTTCTCTTCCTTTGTTTGGCACTTATTTGAACCCAAGCAAAAATAACCCTGATGAAAAGTATATGCTGACCTCTAGAAAAGGAAAGAATAAATGCAAAAGCCTAACCCCAAAGCTCTGTCCACTTGGTTAAATACCAAAGCATCCTTTTCCACTCTGATTAAGGGGTTACTGAAAGTCAATAGAGTTATGGATACAGAAAAACAATTAGAAACAGTCAAAGAAAGTATTAACATTAGTACAGCAAGTAAGCACAAAATTCTCATTATCACATACCCAAGGCATAGGGACTACAATGTTATCATATAATAATCCATGCACTTCACACATTCAAGAGCAAGTATAACCCATTGGGATTATACTCTCTCCCTCTCTTCTCTGATCTAGGGCCCTTAATTCTGATCCAAAAATGTTCTCTGCCCAAAAAAGGTGAAGGAAAAGTGTTTCTTGCCTTGGGCAGTTCATGATCACCAGCTGGAATCCTTCCACCTGACTGCCCCAACTTGTTTTAGCTAGAACACAGAGAAGAAGCTGTGCTAGCATCACGTGGCAGAAACAGTACTCTTAGAGGGGAGCAATATAAGACCCTTCTCAACCAGTAGTCTGGGAAAGAATTAAGCCCAAATGGCCTAAGCATCAGTTTAGATATGTAATGAATTAGCATCTCTCTAATAATCTAGAATGGCATTAATTGAATAACATTCTTGGAAGAATTGAGAAACAGTCACTTAAAGTATTTTCTGTAGGGCTTAATTCTCTCACAGAATCCCAGTTAAGAAAGACTATTCTAAATAATCAACCCTCCTTGGCTGGCACAGCACAAGCCAGGATCCAACTCTATCAGGCTCCTATACTTTGAGACAGAGAGGGTGCTTTGAATGTGTGCACAGTGAAAAACCATAGAAAGCCATAGCTAGGTTATTGGTAGAGCAGATGTTAAGATCCCTGGTATTGGCAGAGGAGAGGGCACAGGCTCATAGTGCCTGTGCCTAGCTCCTCCTGTTGGCATGGCTGATCACATCTGGGTGTACTTCAAAAAGCCTAGTCAGTCTGACGAAAAACTGCAATGGCAAAAGCCCTAGAGGGAGAGTACAATTGCCCTATCTCCACTACAATCTTGTTTACACCACTCCCTTACAATTCTGAGCTTTCAAATACTGCAAAGTCAGCATGATCTAGAGGTTCTACTCTCCAATTGTTCCCATTTCCCTTTAGCTTGTTTCTATGCTGTGTACAATACAGAAGGGTGACTGTTCTGTTACCACAAAAAAATCAGGCAAGAACCTAGGAGGGGGCCTTCCTTTTACAGAATAAAAACATTGTAGTCTAGCCACTGACCTTTTAGAGAACCCAATCTCTAAAATTTTGTACAGCAAAAAATGAATAGGAGACAATTCAGCAATTGACAAACGATTTTTTTTTTTTTTTTTTTTTTGATACTAGGGCCAGGGATTGAACCCGGGACCTTGTAGGTGGGAAGCCGGCGCTACACTGGCTCCCTTGAGTTGATTTTCTCATTTGTTTACTTGTTTTTAGGCAGTACTAGGGATCAAACCTGGGACCTTGTACATGGGAAGCAGGTGCTCAACCACTTGAGCGACATCTGCTCCCCCAAACAATTTTAACTGGGAAGAGAACCATGGCATTTAGATTCTCTTTTCCTTATTCCAACACTCAACAAGGAACTTCCATCTACCCAGCATGTCTATTTCATAGGTACAATCTTATCCCTGTATTTTCATTCTCTGGTCAGTAATTTCTTAGATCTCCTCCACAGAGCACTAAACATTTAAATCACAATCTCAAAATCAAGATACACAGACTGTGAAAGCAGGGATTACCCCAATATCCAAAATCTACAAGTAATTTAATTTCTGGGCCTACCAGTCTATTAGAAGTCTGCCCAATAAAAGATATTTTGGACAAAAACCTCTTCCTACCCTTCACGTTCCTTACACTAGAAAAAATCTAATAGAAAGACTTCCTTATTTCTAAATGTGGCAATAGGATCCAAGAGTCCTGTTTCCCTACACTAATGTATCTTCAAAATTCATTTTTGTTAAGCATGTACTTTTTTCTTATTTCAATGAAAAAAAAAAAGCTTGATTCTTAATCAAATACTCCCAAAAATATATATATTTTAAGTAAAAACTGATCAAACTACAAAATGAGTATTTCTTCAAATTAAAATGAATTTTCCAGAACAATTACTTTTCTTATGGAACACCTCTAATAAAAAGAATCACTGAAGCAGATTTAATATCCTTAAAAACAAAGATTCTAAATATTCCTATTCTAAGCCAAATACTCTTGCTATTTCAAGCAATTGCAGTTTTATACCAGATGTGACTTGGCTCCCCCTGAACTTGGGTAGCTCACCAGAAATATCCCAAACGCGCACAGTCTGGTCCAGGCTGGCTGATACAACCAGGTCTTCTGAGGGGTGGAACTGAGCACACATTACATAGTGATTGTGCCCCGTTAACACACTGCAAGAAGAAAGAAGAAAGACAATACCAAATTAGAGGCAAGAATCAAGACTCCATTAAATATCATTCTCCACATTCAACAGATACTTATCCAATTATACTAACAATTTCAAACTAATAAACAGTCTGCTATTTTAACATCAGCTCTTTTCTTCCTAAAATGCTTGTGTTTAAATATCACAAACTTAAAAAAAAATAAAAATAAAATAAATAAATAAATAAATATCACAAACTTAAGAAGAACTGAGATTGCATGGTTCTCCTCTCAGATTAAAGACATATTAAAATATCAAAGTAAATGAAATCTCAGTAATTCATACTGGAATTTTTCTTCTAGAATTTAGTGGAATAACCCCTTTAAAGGGCATCCTTTCAGATGGTCCTTATGTCTTTGTGGAAATCTCTACGTACAACTCCAGACCCAAACACAAAATAGTAGAGAGGTCTAGACTTTGATTCAGGCTTTATGGGAACAGAACTAAAAAACCAGTTTAAAGTTATAATTCTAAAAACCTAGCTATGACTTCCTTTCCCTGGTATGAAATGAACAGAAAATCTAGAACAAACATTACTAATGAGATTTCTCTATATTTACCACTTTGTACTTAAATGCATCTTACAAATACAATCAGTAATTAACCAGCAGCCATAGCCCCTTTGGGAAGGGGAGTGATTACTCTTAAGAGGAGCTGAAAATTAAAAATAAAGGAAGAATTAAGAGTCATTTTGAGCACTCTGCCTCCTGCTTTACCAGACACAGGTCCTTGATTGCCAGTTCCACACTCTGATGGTCTGATCATCTGAGGCACTCAGAATCCACGGATACTCCTGAAAGGTAAAGGGTCAGAACATTACACAAACTTGTCCTCTCAGGCTCCTGAAACTATTTCTTTCTTTTTGGGGGATCATTCCATTGCCTAATGTCTTAGCTATTTTAGCAAAGGAGCTGATACTTCTGATATCAGGCTAGTTGTCTTCTCTCTAATATTCTACCACCTTTTCCAACTTTGGCACTTTGCCCTATAAGATTTAATAAAAGCCAGACAAAGGCATATTAGAGTCTCAGAAGCAGAGTGTGACAAATAATGTAATATATAACTATATTTGCTTTTTTACATATGCAGCATGTATATTTCTATCTAGTTACTCATATAAATTAAGATCCTGTGAAAGGAGTTTCCCTTTTTAAAACTAAGATGGGAATATTTGTTTATAGTTTGACTTCTTTCAGTCAGGCCATCTAGTCTCAAGAAATTAATCAAAGCAGAAGGTAATATGTAAAGACAATTTAGCCTTTTTGAAGTCTACTGACAAATAGTTCATATCTAATAGGTTGTCTTACTGAGCAGTTATCATTCTCAAATGTTTCAGTAGTAATTTTTTCAATCATTCCATCCTACCCCTTCAAAATATCTTACTTTTCAAATAGGCAAATTATTCCAGAAAGACATACTTCCCTTTTAAATTTAAAAGGATGAAAAAAACAATATTCAGTCAGGAAATTCTAATTTATTTCATCATATTCTTTCTAAATCAATTCAAGAAACTTCATTTACTGAAGGTGAAGAGACAGTACAAGGTAAGTCTAATAGCACAGAATTATAAGGAGATTCAGCAAGATTGGGATTGGATTAAGAGGCTGGGTATCTCCAATCTATAAGTCAGTATCTAAGTCCACTACACTACCTCACAGATCAAAGAAGGCAGTAAACCTGGCTTACTGCTGCCAAACCCTAAAATCTTAGGATAGAAGGGCATGACTGTTAATGCTTCAAAATTTGATTAGCTCATCAAAATGACAACGCATCTTGACCTTCCTCCAGACACACCTACTATTTACTAATAATATGCCACATGGGATTAGCCTGCAAACTTTAGTATGCTGGCTTAGCAAATCAGAAGTCAAATTCCCACTATTCTCTACAAAGAAACAATGGCTTCCTCGTAGTCACCTCTGAATTCAGTTAAATTAAATTAAAATAACTGAGTGCTTCCTTTTACAGAAGGAAACAAAGCAGAAAGGTCAACACCACACAGACCCCAGGAAGAGCCACTCCAACAACTTAATTTTGTTATCAAAGCATGGGCTCTTAACAACCAAGGAGAAGATCCCTATGGGTCTTTACTTACATGATGAAAAAACGTGGTGCGAATGTAATCTAAGTGCCCAAGCAATGTGAAGAGACAGCGCCGAAGCTTGTAATTCCAAACCTACAGAGAGAGAGATCCAAGTAAGGGTCTTGGGCTTCTCAAAGGCTCAGGATTCTCAAAAAACAAGTATGGATTTGTATTTTGGCATTTCTAAATCAGTCTAAGAACCTTGGAAGGGAGTCTTGTTCTAGGTTGGAGGGATGAGGACCAAGGATGAAAATACAGTTTTGCTAAACAACATGTGGGAGGGAGGGGGAGAGGGAAGCAAGGCTAGAGAAAAGCTAAAGAGCCAAAATTAAGTAAAGATTTTCCCTTTCTCTGGGAAGAAACCATCTCTATTTAATAACACGAGACAAGATACTTATCCAGAGTTTAAATTGAAGCTTGGGAAGCGGCTGTGGCTCGGTCGGTGGGGCTCCCGTTTACCATATGGGAGGCCCCAGATTCGGTTCTCGGGGCCTCCTGGTGGGGGCAGGCCCGCCCGCGCGGCGTGGTTGGCTGACCCAGCGAGCACAAGCAGCAAGGGGGGGATAAATGAATAAATAAATAAAAATCTTTAAAAAAATAAAATAAAATAAAAAAAATAAAATAAAATAAAAAAAATAAATTGAAGCTCTTCTTTCTACTGCATAATTGTATTCTCCTCAGCTTGAACACAGACCCCCTCAGTGCTTTACCTATCACCTTATAGGGCTCAGGGGGAAAAAATTGGAACAGATACCATGATACCAAGGGTTACAACAATACAGCATATGGTATCATCTTCTGTAGCTGTTTGGCAATTTGATGTAATTATGAATTCCAAAAATATAGTTGGATTATGCTTGTAAACTGATCTGTTAATCTGGGCATGATTAAGTTATGATTAGGGCACTGACTGGGCCACCCTTTGGTGGGTGGGGGAATCAAATATAAAAGGCAAGGCAAAGGACAAAGGGAACAGTTTTTGAGTTGCAGTTCTGAAGCTGGGAGTTTTGATGTTGGAGTTTGTTTTTTTTTTTCACTGGGAGGTCCTGGGGATCGAACAAGGTCCCTCCATATGGGAGACAGACGCCCAACCATTTGAGCCACATCTGCCCCCCAAATGTTGGAGAGAAAGCCCCAGGAGAAGAGAAGCTAGCCGTTCGCCTGATAGTCTACAGCTGGCCTTGTGGAGGAAACAGAGGAGCTAAACCCAGAGAGAAACACAGCCCCGAGAAGAGAGGAACCCAAGAAGCCTGAACCCTGGCAAACATCGGCAGCTGTCTTGCTCCGACACGTGGCAACAGACTTTGGTGAGAGAAGAAACTTACGCTTTATGGCCTGGTAACTGTGGATTTCTACCCTAAATAAATACCCTTTATAAAGACCAACTCATTTCTGGTATTTCACATTAGCTCCCCTTTGGCTGACTAATATATCTTCTTAGAATCCTAACTGGTGGCAAATTGATGCCCATACATTCATGGTCTGTACTCACCTATCACGTAAACAGACTTTAATGGAAAATACTACATTGCTCAGTTAGGCTGAACTAAGCAGAGAAAAATGTCTATTTGGGTATGAAGCTGAATCAACTACTAAAGTACCAGACATCAATGGACACAACTGAAGAAAGCACTAAAATCAGGACCAAAAATGTCAGCTAGCTCATCTCCCTCATACAGAAAAACCCCTCAAAAAGTACAAAAGTGAGATGTCAGATGCTTTTTTTCTTCAATATTTTTGTTTGTTTATAATCTATCTGAGCCAGCTTGTTACTTGTAGCTTGCTTTTTAACTTAAAATTTCTTAGTAATTTTCTTTTGTAAATTACCAAAAAAAATAAAGAAAGAAAGAAAAAGTGACACTAGTTTTAATAAATTCAAGCAACCCCAAAATATGATCTTCCAAACAAGAATGTATGCTCAAAGGCTGGGTCCTTGTCCCTAATGCACAATATTATATCCCTAGCTAGCACCTAGCATAGAGGCTGATACTTAGTAGATGCTAAGTATGTGTAGAAATGAGAAAAGGAAATAACATAAAAGGCAAAAGTATTCCAAAGCCTTCAACCCTATTTGTTCACTCATATGTATAAAAACATACATATATACATAGAGTTTCACACAAATTAGATTGTAAAATAAATAGTACTCTCTGGATTTTTTTTCCCCTTATAGAATTCAGTGTTTTAAAGTTTCATATTTCTAAGCTTCAAATGGTCTTTTTTTTTTTTTTTTTTTTTAAAGATTTTATTTATTTATTCATTTATCCCCCACCCTGCCGCTTGCACTCGCTGGGTCAGCTAACCACGCCGTGCGGGCGGGCCTGCCCTCACCAGGAGGCCCAGGGAACCAAACCCGGGGCCTCCCACATGGTAAACGGGAGCCCCACTGATTAAGCCACAGCCGCTTCCCTCAAATGGTCTTGATTCCTTTAATGTCCTCTACCAAACTCCAGACTTATGAATCCTTAGAGACCTTAACAGACCAATAACCTGGCCACTCGCTTAAAGACCTTAACAGACCAATAACCTGGCCACTTGCTTGACTTCCTGTCTTATTTTGTAAATGAGGATAATACTAAAGCTACATTTATCTGGATATATCAAACAATATGATGACATGTAGATATGACTTTTGTAAATTAACCCCTTCTTGTTTTATGAAAAAGTTTTCAACTTATTATTCATCAGAGAACTGTAAATTAAAACCATGGCATGATAACACTACACACCCATGTATGAGCCTAGCTAATAATTACTTTTTTTAAAAATAACAACTTTATTGCGATCTAATTCACATACCATACAATCTACCCATTTAAAGTGTAGAATCCAATGGTTTTTCGTATATTAAGACTTGTGCAACCATCACAATCAATTTTAGAACATTTTCATCATCTGAAAAAGATCCAGTCACTCCCCAATTCCCCCCAACCCCAACCCCAACTCTATGCAACCATTAATCTATTTTCTGTCACTATAGATTTGCCTAATCCTGACATTTCATATAAATGGAATATAATTCCTTTTCAAAAATAATCACTTTGGAAGTTTTTCTTGTTACCCAGTTCTTTCCTTTTTAAAAGAGATTATAGGGGGTCGGATGTAGCTCAACTGGTTGGGCATCCGTCTGCCATATGGAGGGACCCGGGTTCGATCCCCGGGACCTCCCGTAAAAAAAAACAAACACACACACACACACACACACACAAAAGAGATTATAAAAACACTAATTTAACCTATTTTTTTGTTTTTGATTTTTTCTTGTTTTGTCTTGCCTTTTGCTTTTTTTCTAATTTAACCATTCTTAATAGTCAATGATCATACTACAAATAACAAATACTTTACTAGAATAATTACAATGAAGTTATACCCTCAGGAGCTGGGTTTTTCTTTTTTTTCAGGAGTTACCAGCGATTGAACCCAGGACCTCATACATGGGAAGCAGGTGCTCATCTACTCACCTCTTCAGGGGCTTTTGAAATCTATCATGTGGTCTGACCTTTCACTAACTGGCCCTAAGATACAGAGCCTAAAAACTACAAAAGAGAAAAGAACTGTCCTTCCTGTAATTCTACTACTTATTTTCTCTGCAGGCATCTATCACTTTTTACTCCTGTCACCTAAATTCTGTTGTATAATCTACAATATATACCTTCCTGAGATAGCATATGAAAAAGATTTTTTTATGAAGTAAATTTCACTGGCTTGGTTGGAGACATACACTTAATGAAAACAATTTGTGGAAGTAAATAGAGCAAAATTAGATTATTTTTAGATGTAAGCCTCCAGCTCCAGCTTTTGCCTTATTTCAGTCAAGCTTCTTCTATATTGTCTCTGCTTCCTCACTTCACATTAAAGTGCTAAAATCACTAATGCTCTTCTAATTAAATAATCCAAAGGTTACTTCTCACTCTTCATCTTATTTTGCACACTTTCTTCTTCCCAAAACTCTCTCCTTCCCTGGCTTCCAAAACTCTTCTGCTGCTTTTCCCTCTTAATTGGTCTCCAACCTCTTCAATCACTCTTTCCCACTTCCCCACATAACTCTACCTCCCTTAGCTCTGAAATGATAGTTTTTCTCATCCAACATGCTATGCTCCCTGAGTGATCTTTTTCACAACCTCTGCTTTGATTCCCTCCTTCATGATGACAACTCCAAATGTATCTCTAGTGCACTTGTAACTCTACTTGACTGTCCCCTAAATACCTCAAACTCATCAGGGCCAAAATGGAACTCATTACCCATCCTCTCCCCACACCACAAAGCTGTTCCTCCTTTTGTTTTCCTCTTCCTGATTAAAGGCACTGCTTTTACCCAGTGACCTAAGCTAGAAGCCTAAATTCCCTCACTCGTTTCTTCTTATCAACCCCACAACATTCATCCAACAGGCTTACTGATGCATTTCCTTAAGCTCTCACATTCACTCCCATCTCAATGCTACTGCTTCATCTCTGTTTATCTCTCACATGTACTTAGGCAACAATTTCCTAATTGGAATCTTAGCCTCCAATTTTGCCTAATTCACCCAATCTATTCTTTTTTTTTTTTTTTTTTTAAAGATTTTATTTATTTATTCATTTATCCCCCCCTTGCTGCTTGTGCTCGCTGGGTCAGCCAACCACACCGTGCGGGCGGGCTTGCCTTCACCAGGAGGCCCCGGGAACCGAACCCGGGGCCTCCCATATGGTAAACGGGAGCCCTACTGATTGAGCCACAGCCGCTTCCCCCAATCTATTCTTTACACTACTGCCCTGGTAACCTTTTGAAAAAAAAACACGTAAATCTGATATCATTCCTGTTTAAACGCCCCCACCCCCTTTTAATTGACTTTATTTTTTCTTTTTGGTGTACAGTTCTATGAGTCGTCGTCATCCCCCCGCCACTTGCTGTCTGTGTCCATTTGCTGGGTGATAGTCTGTGTCTGTTTCTTCCCTTCTCTTCTCATTTTTCTCCTCCAGGCTTCACTGGGATTCGATCCTAGGGACCACCGATGTGGAAGAGAGGCAACCTGTCACTTGCGTCACCTCAGTTCCTGGTTTCTAGCATGTCTCACCTTGACTCTCCTCTGCTTCTCTTTTGTTGCATCTTTATCTTGCTGCCTGGTTCGCCACACATCTGCACGGGCCTGGCTTGCCATGTGGGCCCGGCTCGCCTGCTCGCCTTTTTTTTTTTTTCACCAGGAGGTCCCGAGGATTGAACCCGAGTCCTCCAATATGGTAGATGGATGCCCAACCACTTGAGCCACATCCACTTCCCGTTTAAAATCCTTTAATGGCTCCTAGTTATCTATCCAATAATATCCAAATTCCTGAGCTCTCTAAACAAGTACTCTATGATCTGGACTCTCTCATCTTCTGCCGTTTCTCTCACCTTTCCCCCAGGTTTTATCCATGCAAAACTAATTAGTTATTCAAATATGTCAGGCTATGTTGTGCTTTTTTGACTTTGCACCTCATTTGGCCTTCTCTCCTTCACTCTGCATATCTCTCTATTATATCACTCACCAAACTGTACATGCTATTTTATGGGATTATGTTTATCTCTTCTATTGGAACAAAAGCATCATGGGAACAGACACCATTTCTTATTTAATTTTCAAATCCCAACAAATAAAACAATGTCTGGCACACGGTAAGCATTAAAAAATGTTTGCTGGATAAATGCTTTTGCCAAAAGCCTGAGCTCTGTAAGTATAAGATGTCCAGTCTTTTAGTCCCTTCTATAATTCTCAAACCTTCTCACATCCTTCTGTCCTTTTCTCCCAGTCATGACAAACCCTCTGTACCTTAATCTTATAGTCATCTCCTCCTGAGACAAACAGTGGCTGCTGCTTATGGAAGTCAATGCCTCGTACTGGACCTGGGGAAGAAGGCAGGCAATGCATATTAAAGAAATCTATTGTTTCTAATCTCTAAGGTGATTTCTATTCAGAATTTTTTAGTTCTATCCTTTTCACATTCTTTAATCCTAAAAGTAATTACCATCAAACAAGGCTTAAATCATATCAGACAATAATACTTACATCTGTAACTTCCTCCTAAAAACTATCTTACCATCATGCTCATCAAACTTGTCAATGAGGGTGCACATCCTATAATCCCATAACTGAATGACACCATTGTGCAAACTGGTCAGGATCCAGGGTCTTTTGGGATGAAAACTGAGCCCTGGAAAAAAACAGAATGATACAATGAGTTAAATAATCCCCATATGCTACCTTCTATCAATTCTGATTAAGAAAAAGGAACAGCTAGGTTAATCCACTAATTCAACATGTCTGATAATTTTTTATTGGATATCAGCCATCTGGCTAGATTTTTATTATATTCCTTTAAATATCATTGGGCTTTGTTCTAGGACGCAGGAATCATTTTGATCCTTTAGAGGCTTACTTTTAAACTTTGTTACGGTGCATCCAGAGCAGCTTTTCATCTACGCTAATTTGGCATCACTATTAAGGCAATGCTCATCTGAGGTCTCCATTCAATGTCCTGTGTATTAGGAGATCTTTCTGCTCTAGCTCACAGAAACACAAACTATCCCCAGTCCTGTGTGAGCTCCAGGGATTGTTCTACCTTCTCTTTTTCACTGGTACTTTCCCAGATCTTGGGTGGTTTCCTCACATGCATGTGCAGATCAGTACTCAGTCAAAGTAGGTACCTTGTAGATCTCCAATGCTGTTTCTGTGCAGGTCCCTCTTCCCTGATATTTGCCCAGCAAATTCTAATCATCTTGGTTTCCCCAAACTCTAAACTGATTGCTCAACTCAGTGAGATGAGACCACAGGACTCTTCCCCTTCCCTGCCCTGCAGCCTAGAAACTCTCTCCAGATAATTAGTTAAAACAGTCATGGGACTCACTTCATTCATTTCCCTTCTCTCAAGGACTGGACTGCCTATTGTCCAATGTCTGAAAATCTTTGTTTTATACATTTTGTTCAACTGCATAGTTTTTTAAGGTAGAAAGGTAAATCTGGTCCCTGCTACTCTATCATGACCAGAAATGGAAGTCCCCAGAGGCAACTATTGTTAACAGTTGGGAATGTATCCTTTCAGATTTTTAATGCAGTTAAATGTAAACATAGACCTTATTCATCTTAAGAAAATAAGGATCACATTATAATGCTGCACTACAAACATCTTTTCTCACTTAACTATATATCATGGGTCTCATTACACTTAAGTACATAGCCTCATTCTTTTTAACTCATTCTTTTTAACAACTGTACAATACAAATGCACCACGTTCTAAAATTATTCCATTGAGAAGCATAGTTTTCCCCCCTATTGATGGTTATCAAAAACAGGCCTGGGAAGCGGCTGTGGCTCAATCAGTGGGGCTCCTGTTTACCATGTGGGAGGCCCCGGGTTCGGTTCCCGGGGCCTCCTGGTGAAGGCGGCCCGCCTGCACGGCGTGGTTGGCTGACCCAGCGAGCACAAGCAGCAAGGGGGGGATAAATGAATAAATAAATAAAATCTTTAAAAAAAAAAAAAACAAAAAAAACAGGCCTAACGAAGATACTTTTACTCATAATTTAGCCAGTTTGCATTATTACTGTTTTAGGCTAAAGATTCGGAAATGGGATTGGTCAGGAATAGGGTATGTACATTTAGAATTTTAGTAGGCAACTGTTTAATTGCAAAAAGGCTATATCAATACACACTTTTACTAAGTTTATGAAGGTACTCTTTTTTCTTTAAAGATTTATTTATTTATTGCTCCTCCCCTTTTTTTTTTGCGCTCCCTGTCTTGCTCTCTGTGTCTGCTTGTCTCTCTTCTCTTTAAGAGGCACCGGAAACGGATCCTGAGACTTCCAGTGTGGGAGAGAGCCATTCAATCTCTTGAGCCACCTCAGCTCCCTGGTCTGTTATGGCTCTTATTGTCTCTCCTGTCTCTTTTTGTTTCGCTAGCTCTCTGCGCGGGCCAGTTCTCGATGCCAGCCAGCTTGCTTTCACCAGGAAGCCCCAGGAAACAAACCCAGAACCTCCCATATGGTAGATGGGAGCCCAAACACTTGAGCTACATCCGCTTCCCTGAAGGTACTCCTTTTACCACACTTTGGCCAAAAGAGGATGTTATCAGTTATTTGTTATTTTGTTCATTTTTGCTTAAATTAGCTTAAAATAAACAAAAAATGGTAATGCTCTCTTTTTTTGGGCATTTCTTTCATTATTAGTGAGGTGGGGCATCTTTTCATTTGTTTATTCAGCATTTACAGTTCTAAATTGTTCATTTTCTTTGTCTATTTTTCTAATAAGTTGTTCATTTTTTTCTTATGATATACAGAAATACTCATTAATGGATATTAACATCCCAATATTCTGACATCTATTTTTTTTTTCTTTTTTTTTTTCACTTTCCTTCTCTACTGCCCAATAAGTTAAGGAACAGAAGAGAAAACTCAAAGATCCGTTTTGAACATTCAGGTCCCAGGAATTCTTAATGGTACCCTTTATGATCAATATTCCCATGAGACTTAGAAACTGCTCAGAATCCATTCTCACATTATTAATGGCCTCCATTTATTAAAGCACTATCAGGCACTCTAATAAGCACTTTCCATATACTTTCTCATCTTAATTCTGTCTATAAAAGAATATTATTCACATTTGACAGATGAGGAAACAAAGATTTAGAGATGTTAAATTTAAGTCATCAAGGTCATACAACTTGCTAGTGGGTGTTTCAGGATTCCAAAGCCAAGTTCCTAAATACTTTGCCATGCTGCATCTTATTAAATAGTCTAAATATCTTTTTTTTTTTTCCATATCTCAGTAAACCTTACTTCTATGCCTTTGTCATTCTAACATTCTAACATACTACTGCCATCTCAGGCATTTGCCCCCCACCCACCACTCCTATATACTCAAGCTCTTGAGTTGCCATATTTTGCAAGTAAAATTACAGTATGCCTAGTTAAATATGAATTTCAGATAAACATTGAACAATACCAAAAAAGTATTCGTTGTTTATCTGAAATTCAAATTTAATCAGAAGTCCTGTATTTTATCTGGCAACCCTATCAAACTTTACTGATGACTAGAGACCTCAATGCCCTGTTTCAGAGTAGGAAATAAATCCCAACGTTGATGTGGCGCAGCTAAGGCCTCCTTAAGTGGTGACTGCTCGCCTCTGAAAAAGCTACTGATTCGGGTGTTAAACAATTTGAGACCTAAGGCTCAGAGCAATTCCCCACAAGATTGTCAGCAAAAAAGCCAAACAGGTCACAGGACCTCGGGAGCAGAAGAGCAAAAGTCGGAAGCACAGCCTCTACCTAGGAGGAAAGGGAAAGGGAAAGAATAGGGAGCGGGCCTAACAAACTGCAGGGCGGAGCCCGCTTAGTAGGTAAATCAGAGCCCAAGGACTTACCAATGAAGAGAAGACTGGAAAACCGCCCGCTAGGCCTAATCTCCCTCCCTCTCCTTTGCCTCTACATTTGCCCAAGAGACCCAATTCGGCCGGCAAGTCCATCCCCTCTCCCTTTCCGAGTCAGCAGTGACCCTGGCATCCATCCTCCGTGTTCCCCCCTTTCTTCTCCATTACCTTTGACCCGCGCGCTCTTGGTCTCGAACTTAGTTAGCATCCTTCCGACGTCGGGTTCGAGGTCCTGCTCCTAGCTGTCCTTCGGCGGCCTCCACGTCAGCTCCCCGCCACTGCGAACACCGGAAGCGCCTCAAGACACGAACTTCCGGCTTCAGGAGCTCCGCGCCACAGAGACGGCGCCAGTTGTGGCCTAGAGAGGCCGCTGCCCGACCGGAGGGGAACAGAGACTTCCGCTCAGCTGAGAGGCAAGATGGCCACGGCTAGGGAAGGCTCTGGCTCTGGTCGGGGAAGTCGGAGTCTTCTTCACCTTCTCTTTTTCTGCGTCTTACTGGCAGGTGAGGCCTCCCGCGCCCATGAGCTCCGTTCTGTAAGGATCGGCCCAGCAAACGCCGCCGTGCCCCTGCAGGTCCCTTCTGCGCCTCTGTCCCCCCACCCTGTAAATCCTCTTTCTCATTAGTTCCCGCGACAGAAGTTCCTCCTTTGCTTACATCTGAAGGTCTCCTTCTTCCCCACGGCACGTTGTGTTCTCCGTGTCCTCCTCCAGGCCTTTACTTGGACTTCGAGCCCAGCTCTTTCCCACTTTGTCCAGATGCCTTGTTTCCCCCACTGTCCCAAGCACCCCACCCACAACCTAAAGGGGCAGGTGTCAAAGTTCAGCTTCCTTCCCAGCGTCTTTCGACTTTTTAAGATGAAAGCAGCCTCGTTTAGTGAGTGTAGTGCGGGGCTTGGGAGCCTGGATGCCTTATTTTCTACTCCTTGGTCTCACCATAACCCCGGGTTCCTGTGCCTTGCCTCAGTTTCTCTCGTCTGTAAAATGAGACTAAGGTAGGATATGGGTGCTCTTAACTGTTTAGACTGTGAAGTCAAGATTGAAGGCGCTTTCGGCATTTGTAATGTGCGTGTTTGCTTTCATGAGTTTATTTTCTGGAATATAGTTTTCTAGATGTTGCAGCTCTAAAATGCAAACATACCTGTATGTAAACTGACTGTGCCTTCCCCAAAATTCACATTGTTTTTATAGATTCTCAAAAGACAAACTATAGCTGCCCCACATGTGGGTACACACAAATGACCAACTGGTGCTCTTTGTGTAGTTGACTAAGAGTGGGCTAACTCTGACAGGTGTACGGCATAAGGTTTTTCTCCCAATTCTGTTCAGACTCCTGGAAAAGTGTCTCAGGAAAAAAAAATTTTTTTTAATTGTAATTTGTATTCTTAGATGGGCACCCTTTTGTTAACTGATTAGTAATATATATACAGGACAAAAAAGCAGAAGTGTGGTCACCCATGCATCCAGAAGGTGGTACATGCAAGGTCAAATGCCTTTCCTTTGACAAATCAAGTTTTCTTTCTTTTTAGCTTCATTGTCAGTTGCTGTACAGGAATTTGTAATAACCCTCTGAGGCACATAGCTGGGTATTTTGTAGAACATTTATTCAGAAATGTACCCAAGCAATGAGAGGACATTAGTCCCATTTTAGAAAATATGATATTGAGTGATTTACTCAAGCCAGACAATGAGCAAATGGCATGATAGAGGCTGGTACCAAAGTCTCTCAAGTACTTCTAACATTTTTTGTCTTGTGATCAGGTTTGTGCAGGGGAAATTCAGTGGAAAGGAAGATCTACATCCCCTTAAATAAAACAGCACCCTGTGTCCGTCTGCTCAATGCCACTCATCAGATTGGCTGCCAGTGTGAGTTGGGATTGGGATTTGTGTCTGTGGCCAGTAATATTTTCAGTCTATATCAAAGGTATATTAAAAAAAAAAAAAAAAAAAGGTTTATAGAAAGATCCATGTCCTGCTTGGGAGTCTCGGCACTCAAATTAGACCGTGTTGGTAGGAGGCGAAAGAGAACCATCTGTCAAGCTGGACAAGATAATTAATAAGAGCTAACATTTAGTAAGTGCTACATACTAAACTTTTTGCAAATGAATCTTATTTAACCCTCACAATAACTCCATGAGGTAGGCACTGTTATTATCCCCTTTTTACAAATGATAGCCTGGGGCTTAAAGAAGTTGAGTAATTTTCTTAAGATCATACTGATAATAAGTGATGAGGCCAGGATTTGAACCATGGTGGTCCAAATTCTAAGCCGGGATTCATAGCCATTCTATTATACTACCTTCTAAGGAAAAAGAAAATAGAAGTCTCATATCCTATGGAGTCCAGTCATCATCTGTACTCTGAATGATCTTTTTGAAACTAAAACGGGTTCTTAAGGGCAGTGGACAATATTTGAGATTTCTAAATATTTGTCAGGTAGGTGGATTTAGCAAAACATTCAGACTTGTCTTTGTGCTTTGTGAATGTGTTCCAAAATAGTGCTATGGCAACATGGTTCTAAAATCTATAAAAATCACAGAGGGAAAAAAAGTTGTGATCTGAAGGCTGAATCCCAGTTCCTCTGCTGCTTAACCTGCTATCTTCAGATATTGTTCTTCCTTGGACAGAAGCTCTGTCAGAATATAGTTTTGCAGTTTTGCAGTTAAGTAGGTAACTTAGGTCTGATCTTGACTTTTCTATCATCAAATTGTTCACCTCTGAATTTTAACTCAACAAATGGTTAGAACAGACCTGCATAAAGCTAAAAGTCAAACTACCTTTGAATAGATGTTTATTAATTATGTTGACTAGGTCTTACAGTCTCAGCAGCACTGAGTGAATCCTGAAGCATTCTTCCAATTTGGCAGGAGAAAACTGAGACTGGGAAGAGAAGGGCTTGCTCAAGGAGGCAATTACTACTTTTCTACCTATCCTTCCCTGAGCTTACTATATGTTCATTGCCCCAGGTTCTTGTAACAGAAAGTATTAGGAGAGATAGACTGGTCCCAAAGAGCCCCAAATAGAATTTTTGTTGGACTTAATTCTTAAACTAGGTTTGTGGGTGGAAAAGAACCAGGTCCAGGATAGGCTGAGAGCATTCTGCTGGTCTTGCTGGAATCTCACTTTAAGGGCAAAAGGCCAGGACCCTATCTTCCTGAAGCTGAGTTCTAGAAATCCCCTTAGGGAATGAGTAATTCTTTACAGCACCCTATGAGAAGCAAAGAATAGCCTCTAGAAATAAAGCCAAGTGCCAGTGCACAGAAAGGAGAGGGGTGGGGCTGGACTTTGGCTACTTCCTCATTTAGATCTTATTTCCTTTTCAACCTACTTATTTCTAAGTGTTACTTCATCACATCTGTCCATCCTGAGCAAGCTATACCCTCTTTAATTAGGGTAACTAGCATGATAAAACAAAGAAGAAATGGACCCGTGGTTGATTTTCTGATTATAAAGCCCTGTTGCTATTGGACCCTTTAAGGTGCTCAAGGGCTATGTGTAGGTTTCTTTTTCTTTTCTTCTTCCTTCTTTTTAATCTGTCCTCACAGTACTAGATGAATAGGTAATAGAAAAGCTTCTCCCCATTGAAGGCCCAGAGAAAATAAGCAAGTTGCTTAAGACTCACAGTTAAGAGATGGAACCCAGATTAGAATCTGGGTTTTCAGTCCAGGGCCATAGCTTGTTTTTTTCCAGTCCTCCCTAGAGCTGAAGTTATACAGTCTACTTTCTAGGCCAGCTTTTCTTTTTCCCATGTTTCAAATGCTATAGCAAGGACTGTTGTCTTCTGGTATACTTAGAACTGCCATTGGTATCTAGATCCTTGCTAAATTATTCCATACTCTGATAGTCCTCCACATTTTAACATTATCACCAGCAACTTGAATTTATTATGGGTTTATTTTCTTATATATATAAAGCATAGTTGAATGTTGGGGACCCTGCCTCCATGTCTAGATTTTACCAGATCCCACTGAAGAAAAATTCTGTTGGCTGGCAGTCGAGAAGTACAAATGGTTTCTGTGTCATGCTAGTTATAGGTAGGTAGTTCAGGGCCTTGATCTAGAGCCATAGTTCTCATACTTGGCTGTATACTGAAGAACCACATGTGGTGTGTTTTAAAAATGCATATACCTGGGCCCCACCTTGAGAAATTTTAATTTAGTAAATCTAAAGTAAGGCTGAGGTATCTGTATTTTTCTAAAACTCCAAAATGATTCTGATACACAGCCAGGGTTGAGAACTACTGCTCTAAAATAAAATATGAATAACATGCCCAACTTTCAGTGGGGAGAAGATGTGGGGGAACCCTAGGGTGTCTCTACATGGATCACTAGGGACTTGAGGGGTATTGCTATGTGCAACTCAAGGCATTTTGGACTGTGAACCATCCATCTACTAGAGCAAAGCTTCCCAATCTTTATCATGACATGAAACACATAGAAAATATTATTTGTTTGGCACCCTGGCACATATAGAAATGGATGATATTTGTAGGACAACTTGGGGTCAGCTCCTGGCTAGAGGTGACCAGCCTAGGGATTTTAAAAACCCTAGGCCCTCAGGTTCCCAAGGACTGAGAGGAATCAATATCAGTACCTCTCTAACCCATTCAAGGCCCATCAATTGGGAAGCTCTGTTCTAGAGACCTCAGAGTTCTTAATTAACCCCACCTACAACTGGCCAAAAGCAAGT
The DNA here is from genome assembly GCA_026826555.1 of Tolypeutes matacus. Lineage (NCBI taxonomy): Eukaryota > Metazoa > Chordata > Mammalia > Cingulata > Chlamyphoridae > Tolypeutes > Tolypeutes matacus. The sequence goes on from JAKSZT010054305.1 coordinate 504,092, forward strand.
AAAGTCATTCCTAAATAGGGCAGAAGGACGGACATCCAGGAAGGCTACTGAGGCCAAGGGAATCTACACATATGTTTTCACAAAGGAAGATTCAAAGCTAGAACTCCAAGCTAGAGATCTAGAGCCTGCCATTTCCTGGAGAAAATACAGGTTTGAAAACTTTGGTGTCTACTGTTCTAGAGTCTTGTATATATGGCTGAGGTTGAAGGAAGAGGGCAAGAAAATGAAATTCATAGAGCCTTTCTGACATTTCATGAACAAGGCCTCTAAATGAGTAGTCCTTTGGGGCTCTTTTGTTGTCCATTTCCTGCCGGTAGCCTTCAGATGCAGCTGGGGTATTTCAGCTATTCTGTTCAAGACCAGTGGTGGCTAAATTAACTCAGATGTACTATGATATCTTTGGGAGATAAAGGATCTGCAGAATCAGTGAGGCAAAATCAGAATTGTGGGGTGCTTTAATTTGACCCATTCTGTCCTGGCAGCTTCCATTAGTGGGGACACAGGGGTTATCCACGTAGTAGAGAAAGAAGAGGACCTGAAGTGGGTGTTGACTGATGGCCCCAATCCACCTTACATGGTTCTGCTGGAGGGCAAGCTCTTTACCAGGTAAGAACTGGGTGTACCTACTGGGAAAATGCATCGAGAGAGGGAACAACTGAGTGAATATTCCCCTCCCGTGTGGATAAAAACTTCCCTTTGCAGCCCTGGTCTGACTGGGGGTGAGGGTGGTCCTCAGAAGGAAAGGTGCACATTCAAATGGAATCATCTCAGTGACCCTAAAAGTAGAGCTGGAATGAGTAAGGACCCTGGGGAGGAAAGGTGGTGGTGTCCAGGGTCACTCGTGGACAGGGAAGGCAAGATGAAGCCTTGAACTCAGAATCGGACCATAAGTCCTAACTCAGAAGCTAAAGATCAAAAAGGTAAGAAATTGGTCAGTGGTTTTGAGTTCCCTGATTCCCCATTTGTTACCATCCTGAGGGACAGGAACTTGGGCTGCCTGATACCTCCCTGCCTTCCTACATGGCATTCCCTCCCTATTCCAGGAATCTGATGGAGAAACTGAAGGGGGAAACCGGACGAATTGCTGGTCTTGCAGTGTCCTTGGCCAACCCTAGTCCCCCCACAGGCTTCTCTCCTAGTGTGCAGTGCCCCAATGATGGGTTTGGTAAGAGCCCCAAAGTATCAGGGGGACCTCTGGTCACCCAAGGCTCATTGTTGCTTCAGTGGTGTGGGCTAGACATTCATGCCTGTGGTAAATGTCTCTGATGTGTTGTGTCTGTTCTCTGTGTGAGTGAGTGAGTGTCTGTGTGTGTATCGTGTGAGTAACTGACTCTTAAACAGAAGATAATGTTTCTTAGACTTTGTCACACATCCCTCTCCTCTTCTGCTTCCCTTTCTGCTTACCTTCCATCCTCCCTTCTTGTCACATGCTCAGATCCCTAATCAGCCAGCCTATAGCTCACTGTTGTTACCAGGGCCTCTGTTTTGCTGTAAGTGATGATAGATTGGTACCTGCTCCTTTGTGCCACCTCCTCCTTTTGTACTCTTAGTCCCAACCCTCTGATTTCCTAGCCTTCCACCAGTTCCTGGTGCCCCAACAATCTATCTCCCCCATCCTCCCCTTCAGGTGTGTACTCCAACTCCTATGGGCCAGAGTTTGCTCACTGTAGAGAAATACAGTGGAACCCCCTGGGCAATGGCTTGGCTTATGAAGACTTTAGTTTCCCCATCTTTCTTCTTGAAGATGAAAAGGAAACCCAGGTCATCAAGCAGGTAATGACTCTGCCAGCTTCTAGCAATTTGGGTTAGAGAAAGGATGGGGAGGAAGATAAGGATTATTTTTTAAGTTCTCTTGTTTGGAGGGAGGCTCATTTTATTTGTGTACCCTTTGTAAGATAGTTGCTCCAAGAAAGAGCCAACTCTTTCTTATCCTTATTTCATATTTCCATCTCTCAGTTCTCTCTGCTGTCTGATAGTATAGCATTAAAGTCATCTAGACTGAAGGAAAATGTAAAGAATATTTAATATGAAACATGATGTCCAGCCTGGTTAATAACCACTAAAATGGTGAAAAGAGCATTGGACTAGAAATTGAGGGATTTAATTTGGTAATTTCCAAAGTTCTGTTTAGCTTGAATATTCTATAATTCCAGTCTAGCTTCTTGATACTGACACTTAAAGCAGTTAAGAACAACAATATAAGATATTGATGGAAGGGTAATGTTGGGAATTCTGCACATTATGCATGATTGTTTTGTAAACTCACAACTTCTCTAAAAAAAAATGGAAAAATAAATAAATAAAGTAGTTAAGAGATTTGTCCAAAGTTAGATGGTGAGTCAGTATCTAAACTGTCTTGAATCTGGTCTTTTGATCTTCGTTTTGATGCTCGTTATATCAAATCACATTAGGAGGGAAGCGGCTGTGGCTCAATCAGTAGGGCTCCCGGTTACCATATGGGAGGCCCCGGGTTCGATTCCCGGGGCCTCCTGGTGAAGGCAAGCCTGCCCGCACGGCGTGGTTAGCTGACCCAGCGAGCACAAGCAGCAAGGGGGGGATAAATGAATAAATAAATAAAATCTTAAAAAAAAAAAAAAAACAAAAAACCAATATCCTATTTGTTTCCCAAATGTATGCTTTTAAGATATGAGTACCCAGGATTAGGTGAAATATTACTGTAGAGATAAATGTCTATTTCTGCTCACATCCGAAGAAAACAAAAACAAACAAACAAAAACAAAAAAAAAAAATCACATTAGGAGCAGTGGCTGAAGCTCCAAATTGGACCAGGCTGTTTTGGGGTGGGATGATTTCATCCACCCCAACTAAGCGATTGAGTCTGTGCCTCTTGGCACCTCTTGATGAGTTTTTCTCTTTGACCTTCTAGATCCTGTGGTTGTACCAGGACAACTATAGCTCAGGGACAGATGTGGGAGTGGCTTAAGGATGGAGCTGGGCCCTCCTCTTTCTGGAAGGTGTGGGAGGGGCTCTGCAGCTTGCTGTCTCTTCAGTGGGGTCCATCTCCCCTTCTAGTGCTATCAAGATCACAACCTGAGTCAGAATGGCTCAGCACCAGCCTTCCCACTGTGTGCCATGCAGCTCTTCTCACACATGCACGCTGTCATCAGCACCGTCACCTGTATGCGGCGCAGCTCCATTCAGAGCACCTTCAGTATCAACCCAGGTGAGATCCAGGGCATGCTGTGGGTCCTAGGGCTGGGATAGGGAGAGGTCAAGGTAGGGAAGGAATGGGCATAGGCCAGGGAATACTGGGTGGAAGAACTGGAAACAATTCTGATCCAGTGAGGCAGCTTGTTCCTCAAGTGGACAGTGGCAGAGAAACCAACCTGGAGCAGTTAAAGATAGAGAAAATGACTCACGCAGTCCCTGGGGCACTCATCACAGAAGTCTTCCATGCCATCTTTATTTGCCGCCCTTTCCCTTGCTCCTGTTGATCTCTCACTGTTTCTGTCCTGCTCAGAAATTGTCTGTGATCCCCTGTCTGACTACAACGTATGGAGTATGCTTAAGCCTATAAATGCATCTGGGACATTAGAGGCTGCTGACAGGGTTGTGGTTGCTGCCACCCGGGTGAGTGTTGGCCCCTGAGTCAGGGTGGCCAGGGCGGGCTCAGAAAGGGCTGGGCAGGCTTCTCTTGGGCATATCAGATTTCAGAGTTGCTGTAGTGGGGAGGTTCATGGAGAGGAATCTGGGCTGCAGGGCTCCCTAGTTCTAGCTGTTGCCGTAGGGCTTGTATATTCTCTTGGCTGGAACCGGAGATGGGGTTTGAGGGTCTGGTCCTAGTTTCCAGTTTTAAAGTTTGCTTTTCCTGCCTTTCCCACTGTTGTACTCAGCTGGACAGTCGTTCCTTTTTCTGGAATGTAGCCCCAGGGGCTGAAAGTGCCGTTGCCTCTTTCGTCACCCAGCTGGCTGCAGCTGAAGCTTTGCAAAAGGCACCTGATGTGACCACCCTACCCCGGAATGTCATGTTTGTCTTTTTCCAAGGGGTAAGGCCTCTTTGGCTGGGATGAGGTGGCAGGGAATGAGGCAGGTGGTAAAGATGGGAGTGGCTGATGCTTCCAAGAGACCAAGTCTCTTGGTTGGGGAAGGAGTGGGATCTCAGCACTTGACCCAAGTTGTTCATCAGCAGAGAGTTTCTGCACGTGTCTACTTGTGTTTCCCCTCCAGATTCCCCCATTTTAGGAAGCTTTTGCACCCTGACCAGGAATTGGGGTCCTACCACTCCCTTTCCTCCTACTGATAAGATCACTTTGAGGTGTCCTTTTACTTTTATTATCTGGCCCCTTTCCTTTATTGCCTCCACCTGGGAGCCTTGAGGCTCTTGCCTATTCCCACTGGCACCACAGCCTGGTCCTGGAATGCAGGAACAACAGAGGTGGGGAAGAGTCACGGAGCAGAAATATAACAGCTGATGTTCGCCCCAGGCTTTCCTCATTTCTGGGCTTTAGAAGACCAGTGACACGTGTGAGGGAGGGATGGTCACAGCTGGGAGGAGGGGTGGGGAGGAGTTTACCTTACAGTCACATGACTGTAAGCTGGCTAGCATTTGAGATGGCATGAGACAGAGCCTTCTTGTCTGGAGCTTTCATGATTTGACCTTCCAAGGCTTCCTTTCTAACCCTTGGAATTTCTGTTCCCTTTCCCACCCATCCCCACTCCTCAGGAAACATTTGACTACATTGGTAGCTCAAGAATGGTCTATGATATGGAAAAGGGCAAGTTTCCTGTGCAGTTAGAGAACATTGACTCATTCGTGGAGCTCGGACAGGTGTGCAGCATATGTCTTCCACCCCTTCCCCTTCCTACCTGAAGCTTCCTCCTCTATTGTTCTGTTGTCCTCGCTCAGGTGTCACCATCCTTTCCCTTGACTTCTCTTCTGGTCCCACTCTTTTCTCCCAGGTATGAACAAGAACAAGAGACTGATTAAAAGTTTAAAAGTGTTACTTCTTCATCTTCCCTCCCCAACCCCAGGTGGCCTTAAGGACTTCACTAGAGCTTTGGATGCACACAGACCCCATGTCTCAGAAAATTGAGTCAGTACGGAACCAGGTAACCTGAGCATCTCTCCTCACTTCCTGTTTCAGCAGCTCAGAATATGGGTACCGCCTCCTCTTGGTGCTGTCCCACCAGCCCCCTGGGTCTGTGAGACAGGACCTTAGGTTGGGTGTTGGCTAAAGGGTGAACACCACAGCTACTGTTGCTCTCTGGGAAGAATTGTCATCTCAGTTACACAGCACTGGTTCCCTGGGATGGGTAGGTGTCTGACCATTCAGTGCCTAGCAAACTGTCACTGTTCATTAAGAACAAATGAGTCACTGGCCCTTCTCTCCTTGCTGCCCCATGTATCCACTTGTCATGGCTGTCCCACCCTGGCTGTGCCATACTCCATACCCACATTGTCCTTCATTTTCCTCACTGTTATTGTTCAAAAACCTCCCTCCGAGGTCCAGCTTTAGGCCTACTTTTTCCATGAGGGCCTTTCCTGTCATACCAGCCTTCAGTGTTATCCCTGCTCTGGACTCCTATAGCACTTATGGAATGGGTTACCTATTTGGCTTGCAGCACACTGTTTTGTATTATTATTTGCCTTTTAATTCTGAATAACAAATAAGTGAGCATCTATTGAAAATAAAGCAGAGTTCTGAGGACAGGGGAGTTTACCTATAAATATGATAAAACACAGGCCTCTCCTTTCTTTGTGCCTTAAAGTACTACTCTAAAGAGGATGGGAAAGGGGGTCCTGCAGGAAATTCAGAGAACCTTGGTCCCAAAAGGCTTGAGGAATTTAGATCTGGGAGAGCTTGTCTTTACTTCCCAATAGGCTTAGGGCAGCTTCCCAAGCAGGGGACTTGAAGTATAGAGCATTTCAGACCTAAAAGAAGCCTCCCGTTTCCCATTCCCCAGGCTTCCATCAGTTAATCTCCCTCATTCCCCCAGGTAGAGGAACTCCTGGCCGTACTGGAGAACATCGGTGCTGGTGTCCCTACTGTAGCCCTCAGAAGGCTGAGTCAGTCCCAGCCTCTCCCACCATCTTCTCTGCAGCGATTTCTTCGAGCTCGAAACATTTCTGGTGTTGTTCTTACCGACCACTCTGCTGCCTTCCATAACCGGTAAGTCCCCTGGCCCTGCCCCCTCTTCATTCTCCAAGAGAGTCTTTCCTGCAGTTTGGGATCCATAGAGAAAGAAATGTCTTCTGCGTCAAGAAAGGTCATTGCTCTCTCCTCTTCCATACTCCCCTCTCAAAATCCACATGTCAATTTGTGTTCTTTGCTCAGTGCCCTGTTCACATCTGATCTGGGTGCCTTCTTTGACTTGATGCTTATCACCTTTATCCCTTTCCTAGCACTGTCCAAGTTCCCCAGGGCTGCCAGCAGAGGGCATCTCAAACAAAAGCACACGGAAGGATGATGGGGGTTCTTTGGATGAAGGATAGAGGAAGCATGTCACTGTCTGGGGCCCCCCTGAAGGCTGCTGCAGACAATTCTTATACTCTGAAATTACTTGTGTTTGTTGCCATGCAGATATGTGCATGTGGTCCAGTGTGAGGGTAAGACTATCCCATCCACAGATAAGAAGCAAGGCTCTGTTAGTCACCTCGTTCTTGACCTTGGGCACCCCTAAGCTGCCCATAACTTGAGGCCTGGGATAACAGGGGCCCTCTTCCTCAGGCTGGATTGCTAAGCCTCCAGCCTCTCTTCCACTCTTCAACAGGCCAAAGGAGTTTCTAAGTGAAAATGCTTAAGCCCTGGGTCTCTGATGCCAGCCACGTATCACCTTCTCATTTACTAAGGGGAATAACAGTTCTGGCAGATATGGTCAGCTCTCTTCTCCAGATTTTTCCTCTGTACCAGTTTGGGGTGAAGGATGATTCATCTTTTGAACACCTTTTGGGCTTGTTTACATGGCTGTCTTGATTCTGCATGGGGCAAGCATTTATTGATGGTGAAGGCTAGGAGCTTTCTTCTCTTAGCCCCTCTTCTACCATCTGTCCCCTTGGGTCTCTCAAGGAGCTTCATGGTAGTTTATTACAATGTAATATTTTATTGTATCAGTGAGCAGACCTGATCCTAATACGTAGTAATCCCCACTTCTGCTCCTAGCTACCCTCAGTATAAATGTTCATTGGAACAATCACTTAATTGTATAGTATTCTAAGGATGTGAGACTCTTGTTATATCCCTAGCTCAAACCATGTATAAATGTCCCTGGTGATTAAAGATCTCCCAAGGAGGAGAGATTCCTGCATTCTGATCTCATTTACCTTTTCTACCTTGCCCATCAGGAAATTCTTTGTATTTAACTAGCTACTTCTACCCTCACTCCTACCTCCCTATTCTCCATACCTTCTTCAACAGAGGATCCTAATTTTTTCTCTCCCCTTTCCACTGGATGATGAAAAAATGAGGTATCATGTTCTTGCATAAGGGGCATTTGAGGGAGGAAAGGGACAGGGCCTTGGTTGAGTGTGGCCAAGGCTCATGCCGCCTTTCTTGGCAGCTATTACGAGAGCATTTATGACACTGCTGAGAATATTAATGTGAGCTACCCTGAAACGCTGAGCCCTGAAGAGGAACTGAACTTTGTGACAGACACTGCCAAGGTAGCACTAACCTGGGCTAGGGTGGGAGCCTGGGGACCATAGTGAACATGGTTAGAATGTTAGCGTTTGAGGACAGAAGATGTGGGCTGTTCAGCCTCCCTCCTCACCTACCTTAGGCCCTGGCAGATGTGGCTACGGTGCTGGGACGAGCACTCTACCGGCTTGCAGGAGGAACCAAATTCGTCGATACAGTTCAGGCTGATCCCAAGACGGTAAGAGCAGATGGGCCCTAGCTCCTTTCTATCTCTGTTGGCCCAGCAGGCTGCCCCAGTCCTTTACATCCCTTGCCTGGTCTCCCAAACCTTGGGAGTCAGCATGCCTGTACCTGCCAGCGAGGACACCTGTTGCCCCAGAGAGCTCCCGTATAGCCTCATCAGTGCAATTGTGAGCTAGCCACTGTCTCCCCATCCTCAGAGTCTATCTGGCAAGTCTCATCCCACCCATGTCTGGCTCACCACTCCTAACTCTTTCCCTGTACCCCAAGTCACATGTATCCCTCTTCTCACCATTTCAATCCTAGGTTACCCGCCTGCTCTATGGATTCCTGGTTAGAGCCAACAACTCATGGTTCCAGTCAATCATGAGGCAGGATCTAAGGTCCTACTTGGGTAAGCTTATGGTATGGGAATGAGACTCTTAAGCCAAGGAAAGGGATAGAGAAAAAGTTATCATTTTGGTTTAATCTCTACTCTTTTTTTCTCTGTCTTCTCTCTTTCCTTCGCCCCCTATTTTCCTTTCTTTCTCCTGATATTTGTTGGATCCTTTTCTCTTAACCTCTTTCCTGGATCCTGCTGATCTCGGGTTCTTCTGATTTCTGCCCCACCCCGCCCCCACCTTCAACCCACCAAATCCTCCCTTCCCTCAGGTGACGGGCCTCTTCAACATTACATCGCCGTCTCCAGCCCCACCAACACTACTTATGTAGTACAGTATGCCTTGGCAAACTTGACTGGCAAGGTGATCGACCTTACCCGAGAACAATGCCAGGATCCAAGTAAAGTCCCAAATGAAAACAAGGATGTGAGTAGTAGTGGGTGTTGGAGGTGCCCTGAGGGTCCCCTCTCCCTTTGGAAATTTGGATGATCTCCTAAGCCCAGTTGGACCTAAGGGATTGGGATGGAGAGGTGGAGGGATGCAGCCCTTTGAATTTGAGCATTGAAGAGGCAGCAGCCTGAGTAAAAAAAGGACCATAGAAAGGGTAAAGGGAAAGAGTGATAAGAGGATCACCTCAGCCCTGTGCTATGGCCTGTCTTCCTGTGCAGCTGTATGAGTACTCATGGGTTCAGGGCTCTTTGAATTCCAACGAGACGGACCGGCTCCCCCAGTGTGTGCGTTCTACAGCACGACTGGCCAGGGCCTTGTCCCCTGCCTTTGAACTGAGGCAGTGGAGCTCTACTGAATACTCGACATGGACTGAGAGCCGCTGGAAAGATATCCGTGCCCGGATATTTCTAATAGCCAGCAGAGAGCTTGAGGTGAGAAGCGGAGGGGAGGGGGATCGGGGGGGGGGGAGTGGCAGAAGTCTATTAAACCTCTTGTCCCATGAGGAAGCCATTTCTCATTGATAGTTTGAATTTAGTGTTCATTATAGAGCTATGCTCCAGTAGAGACCCAAGGAGATGCTCTTTTCCCTGTGGATCCTAGGTAGCCCTTCCACAGCTCCCAATCCCATCTGGCATGTCCCATCTGTCATAGTTGGGATGAGGCAATCTAATATTTATTGGGCACCTGTCACAAGTAACTCAGTAATGGAAGTGTCACGAGTGAATCAAAGCCATGGGTCCTACCTTTAAGATGCTTAAAAGTGAAGTAATACAAGATGAAACCAAGAACAGAGATAATTACTCCACTTTTCAAATAGGGAGACTAAGTCCACAGATTGGGAAGTGTTGCTTGTGATTGTTCAGTACTTGGTGCTTGGAGCCAGAACCAGAATTCTGATGTCCTGGCTCCCAGCCCTAAACGATTATCCAAAACTGCACTGAGTTCTGAGAACAACTTTCTCCTTTTCTGCCTACCCCACCCCACTCCCTCCCCACCTTGCAGTTTATCACCCTGATAGTGGGCTTCAGCATCCTTGTCTTCTCTCTCATCGTCACCTACTTCATCAATGCCAAAGCTGATGTCCTTTTTGTTACTCCCCGGGAGCCAGGAGCTGTGTCTTACTGAGGAGGATCCCAGCTTTTCCTGCCAGCTCTGCCATGTACTTCCTAGATCATTTGTCCCACTGGGACACAAACCACTAGTTTGTCACTGGAACCTCTCTGGGCCTGGCTCAGACTGGGATTAGCATAAAGAGTTGAACTGTCCAAAAAAGACAATGAGAAATAAACAAGTTACCTCCTTTCCCTACCTCCTTCTCCCTCTCTCCCTCATTTCCTTCCTCTTCCTTCCCCTGCCAGGTCCTGGGGTTACAAATAGAAGCTTCCTGCTTCTGTTTTATTCCCTAGTTACCCACCTTAACTTACCCTCCTTCAGGATTCCTCTTCTACTCTTTCATCCTGCCCTGTACTACCCCTCTGCTCCCTGCCTCCACTCCCTGTACCCAAACAACTTCCTGACCAGGAAGAAGGACACAGAAGAGTCGAAGACCAGGATTGAACTACAGACAACTCCTGAGGAGGACTGGGGTGATCTCTGGGCTGAGCTTGATGTCTCCTTCTCATCATCCTTTCTCCAGGCCCTCAGATGGCACATTAGGGTGGGCATGCTGCCGGGTGGGTATCCCACCTCCAGCCCACAGTGGTCAGTTATACTTTATATTAAGCTGTAATATCTATTTTTGTTTTCTCTTTTTCTTTTTGTAAATATATAAATAGCACTTTTCATTAAAATAGATTATCCCATCTGACCTATACTTTTACTTGCTATTCTTCCCAGGCCCCCTTGTTCAGTGCCCTGGACTGGAAATCATGAAATTGATACCTTATGTACTATCTTCTGGGTCTCCAGAGGGCCCTAGGAATAAGTCTGCCAAAACAGTTATAGTCCTGAAAGAAAGGCTTTTTTGCTGAGCTCGGTTCCCCTTTCATAGGAACAATGTTAGCAAAGTTTCTTCCCACTTTATATTCAACAGACACTTATGTATTCACTCTGCGACACTGGCTAGGGTACAGAGATAAAGAGAATACAACCCTTACCCTCAAGTAGCTCACAGTTGAGGTGAGGAGAGAGACAGGCATAGCCACAACTAGGTGTAATCCAGTGTAATAAATGGAATAATTGCAGTAAATCCAGGGTGCTCTGGTAGTACATAGAGGGAGTCGGGATCAGGGGTGGCATTTAGAAAGGCTGCGTAGAGAAGCAGCGCTTGAGTTGTGATTTAAAGAGTTTACCAGGTGTGGGAGCACAGAGTCAAGAAAGGGCATGGGTCATGGGTGGGATGTTTATTTGATGTGCCTGGGCCATAGGATTAGCAGAAGATGAGGCCGGGGCCAGATCTCAGAGGCCCTTGGGCAGCATGCTGAGGAGCCTGGGCTTTTTGTAGATGTTGAGCTTTTCATAGACCAAAACAGTGATAGTTTTAGACTGTTTTAGAAAGAGAACTTGGGCCCTGTAGAGGATGAATTGGAGATGCTCTAATTCCCTGGGGCTTCATAGAAGCAAAATTCTGGCATATAGCAGATCTTCTAAATGATTGTGGGCATTGGCTGAGTCAGCTGAGGGGGAGAGAAAACAGGCGGGGGCAGAAGCCTAAACCCAACCTCCCTTCACTTGCTGGCCAGTAGACTGTCTCTGACACGTGCCTAAAGACAAGCAGTGATGGAAAAGAACTGGCCATTTTCTCAGAGTCTCATACATCCCTCTTAGTTCTCTGATGGGGCTGTTTACCTTCTCGAATCCTGCCGAGAAGAGGTGATTTTTCTCCAGGTTCTTCCCTGAGTTCCCCCAGGGGGCATGTTTGGGGTTCTGAAGTATGGATATATATCCTGCTGCTTTCCCCACCCTACCCCTCCTAGTTTTGAGCTGGAGAAGCGATGTGCTGTGCTGGCAGGAGTTGAGCACAGCTGCCACCATCATCTGGGCTAGCTCCATGCCTCCCTCGGCCAACAGGTCTCCCAACGGACAGAGCAGTAAGCTCCCTCATCCTGATGGCAGCTTCAGGAAGCAGGGAAGTGGCTGGGTACCAGGGAGGGGGCTGAAAAGAGAAGCAGAGGGTTGGGCAGAATCACATGGACAGGGTGAGTAGACAAGAAGGGTACAAAATGTAGGGCCCCCAATACCCCAATTTCCTCTACCTAGAAAAGAAACCCAAACATAAGCTTGTCTTAATGCCTTAGGTGCTCCTGTAACTAACCCCACCCTCCCCTGCCCCCGCAAAAAAACAACAACTTTTTTTCTGATGCCATGGAAGAAGCACACAACCAGATGACCTCGGGCTCCCAAACGCCCTCCCTTTCCCAGACTGTGGTTCTCACTGCCTACCAGGTACCTCTGGTGCCCTGCAGTATCTTAGGAACCACAGGCTTCTCAATTCCTTAGCCTCCCTCTCCCCTACCCCTTGGTCTAGACTTTGCTCCACCCCTGTGTCTTCAGATATTTATGCTTTCTCCAGCTTCTTCCTTTCTCTCAGAGCATCTCTCCCTCTCTACCCCTGCCCATTGCTTCTCTTCCTCCCAACCTCTGCAGAAAGTTGAATAACTGACCACCCTGCCCCACGACCTAGCCTGTCCTCACCTATTGTTATACTTCGTCCCTAAGACCAACACTGAAGGTTTTCCTAAGCAGCTGATGTCTCTCCCTCAGCTTATTTGGATAAAGGAGTTTACTACCATCTGTTTCCCACATCTGGGTCACTGCTCCCAAAAGCACATCCTAGGAGGCTATATTTTCACTGGTGTGAAAATAGAACCCACCTTATTCTGTAGGACTTTGTTTCTTTGAGGGAACATATAATAAGACCTTAGAAATAATTCTTATGGTCTACCTCGTTGGCTAGATGGGGAAACAGTAGCCCAGATGAGTGATGTTGTCTTGCCCAAGGTCACATAGCAAATTAGAGACAGAGCTGGGACTAGAGCATATCTTTTATCTGCACTGGCAGCCACAGCAGTAATAAACATTTATTGAGCATGGCTATGGACAAGCCACTCTGTCTTGGCATCGTAAAAGGGTATGAGATCTGTCCTTCTCTCTTATAGACTTAGGATTCAGAATCTAGATGACAAGATGAGACATGACACAAGATAAATAAGCAGGTGAGGCAGCATATGCTCCATGCAAAATCAGTGGTACAAACAGGTTCTACCAGACTTTAGAAAATGGAGTATCTGCTTTGAGTGGGGATAGTAAGGAGGAGCTTCAAATGTGGAACCAGACAGTGCTTGCCGAGGTCCCTCCTAGCTCTAACAGTCTGGTTCTGTGAAAGGAGAGCTTCAGTTGTAGGTCTCCCTTCCCTTCTCTTAAACTCCAGGGCAGGGGAAGATTTGAGGGCTCCATCAATTCATGAACACTCTAAGGTGGCATCAGGTCCATTCTAAGGTGGTGGCCTGAGGAGCACTATTGTCCTCTGGCCCAGGGACTGTAAGAATTTGGGGGGATTTGAGGTATAATGCAATAGAAAAGAGACTCTGTCACTCAGCATCTCATCTTCAAGAAAAGCTTGGCAAGAGTTGCGAGCTTGGTAGAAGCAGCGACCCTTGGAAGGTCAGGGTCAATGGGCCTCAGGTTGAATTTGTATTACTTCCTGAACCCAAACTTGGAAGACAGAGGAGCTCCCACAGTCCTATTGAGGAGAAGGGCAGCTGCAGCCCCTGTCCCCAACCAGGGAAAACATAGCAGGAGTGGAGGGGTCATCTCAAGAGGTTTGAGGAGAAGCCATTAGTGAGGTGATGCAATTTTGAGTAAGTGTTACCAGCCTCTGTCTGCTCAGGGGCGAGGAGCAAGGACCCTAGAGTCTGCATGCTCTCCCCCCACTCACAACTGAAACTGGGAAGAAAGAAGAAACAATTGACATGAAAGTATCTGAAAGAAAGAAACTAGTGAAGGGAAACTAAGGAAGAAGGGAATCCTAGGAGGGCTGAAGAAGGAAAGGGAGGCCGGAGTGCTGGGAGGGAACTGAGCCTGAGGGAAGAGAGGCCAGGCAGGCGTGGCCAGGAGGGGAGTGGGCCCAGAGCTGGTGGTGACAGATGGGTGGACACAAAGAGGAGAGCTGGGGGGAAGACAGATGGATGGGGGAGGGAGGAGAAGAGGCTGGGGGTGTGGGGGGTGTACAGTGGTCGGAGGCCATAATGAGATTGGAGATGGGCTCTGAGCTGAGAGGTGAGTAGAGAAGAAGGGGGGCGGGTGGTGCCTTAGGAGACAAAGGCTACAAGGCCTAGGGGCCAGGGCTGAGAGGGCTCGGGCTGGGAGATGAAAAGGGGGACTTCCAGCGGGGCTGGCAGCAGAGAGAGTGACAGATTGTGTAGTTAGCCGGAGTGGAGACCCGCTGTCACCTTATAAAGGCACACAGAGGTGGAGACAGAGACCAGAAGAAATAGAGACAGACTGACAAAGACCACGTGGAAAAAGACAAGGAAAGCAACTCAAGGAAGAAGATCCAGGACCTGCTGCCGCTCCCCAGAAACAACAGCTCCTGGCCCAGGCTCCTTGCCTGCCTTATTCCTCTGACCCCAAACGCTGCACCAGTCTTACAAAATAGCACCCCCAGTCATGGGCTACTCCCGGGCAGGGTCAGGCAGCGTGGCAGAGTGAGGGTTAATGCCGTCTGCTCTCTCTGCCAGCCGCTTGCCTGGTTGGGTCCCCAGGGCTCCCCACATATGTCACCCCCTCTCTTGCCAAACCCACTGCTTACCAGCTCCTCCAGGCCCTCCCCCCACCCTCAAGGACTAGACCCAGGCCCCTGCCTCTTCCCCACACAACAACCTCCCTCCCCCAACAATCTACCTCACGTGCTGCTGTGTGAGGATAAAGAGAAATTTGTGAATAACAATCTGAAAAGTGAATACCTATAAAATGTGAAATAATAAGCCGCAGAGCCATAATCATACCCCCAACCCCAGACCCTGCTCCTCCTGCCCCACTTATAGCAAAGACCCTCATGCAGCACCCAGGGTTCTCCGTACCCCTCAGGGCCTGGAGCTCCTGGGAACCTGAGCTGACTTCAGCTCTCCAGCCCCCGTCAGTCATAATGCCTCATATACATGTGTCAGTGGAACCTCTTACCATGTTCAAATCACTGTGCACAAATGTAGGGGGCTGGTGAGCACTTTACAGTTTACTTAGCTCTTTCCCATGCATCAAATTGTCACAACTACCCTATGAGGAAGGCAATCTTATCCCCATTTCACAGATAGCAAAACAGATTCAATTAAGGTTAAGTGACATATCCAAGGTCACCAGGACTTGGACCCACATCTAAGGGCTTCAAGTTCAGAACTCTTTCCACCCTCTCATAGTTTTCGCTCCTCTTTATCACCTACTTAGGTTATTTTTAGCATGAGGAGCAAAAACTGAATCCCAGAGCCCAGGGTTCAGGGATGAGCAATGCAGAGGAGGAAGAGGTGGTCCCCAGAGCATTCTCTCACCCTCCTTCACCATCAAACCACAGCATTCACTGGGTGCAGCTTGGGCCAGGTGCTTCAAAGATGGAGGGTATGAGGCTGAAGTATCTGGGCTAAACAGCTTAAAGGAGGAGGGATGCTGGGAATGGGAGCTAGTTCCTTCCCTCCCCTCCTGTCCGTGAGTCTTTTCTGCTCCTTTCACTGGTTGTCTCAATGTCTGACCCTTTGGGATCTCGGGGCCTCCCCATGTCAGTAAGGCCTTCTTGCCCACAAGTTCTCTTTATCAAGTCTCCCTGCCTTGTCTCTTTGTCTCTAGTGCTTTTTTCTCTTTCCTCATCACTGCTCTTGACCTCCCCCTTGGCTCTATGTCTCCACCCTGTCTTGGGGCCTCCCTCAGGACTCTGTCGCACAGCATTAGTTTCTCTCCATCTCCACGTATCTGTGTCTTCTCCAAATCTCTATTGTCACCCTAACGGTCTCCTCTTTGCAGGTCTCTCCCCACATCTCTGTCTTCCCTCTTGCATATCTGCATCTCTGTGTCTTCCACTAATCTTTGGCCAACCTGGCAATTCTGCTCCCATATTTACTGTTGTGTCTGTCACCCTTGTGTCTCTATCTCCCCATGATAGTGTCTCCCCCTTTCTCTCTGTCTCCTCCATGTCTGTTACCCAATGACTTTTCTCATCTTTCTTTCCCTTTCCCTACACTTCAATATCTCCCACATCTCACTTTTTATTTCCCTCTGTTTCCTCTCTCTCCCTGTCTCCCATTCTTTCCATATCTTCATCTCCCTGTGCACTCTCTCCTGAGTCTCTCTGTCTCCCAGTTTCTTGGATGGGGTGGAGGGCAGGAGGGTGGGGGAGGTAGAATTGTTGTTGCTGGGGGCTCATTAGGTGGAGATTGGTTTTTAATCAGCACCATGGCAATGATGATGCAAGAACTGAGATGCCACCTGATCCCCTGCCCCCCCACCCCCTCCTCAAGCCTCCTTTCCCCTCCAGCTCAGCCCATCTGCTGGGGCCTGGGCACCTGTCTGGGCCTGCCCAGGTGGGAGTTGGCACCTCCCAGAGCTGGGGGTGGGGAGGGATGGAGGAGCTTGGGGAAGAATTAGGGACTCTCCTTAGGGAATGCCTCATGCTGGAAAAATCCCAGAAAAGGTTGATTAGCAACAGGGAAATGGCAAATCCCTCCAACAGCCCAAATGTGGGGTGTGCTCCTACTAGGGTCCAGGCCCTTTACATTGCATTAGCTCACTTAATCTCCATGGCAACCTAAGAAGCAGCTACAATTAACCCATTTTACAGAAAAGGATGCTGAGCTTAAGTTACTTGTCCAAGGTCACACCGCTGATAGAACTCTTCCCACTGTACCACACAGCCTCTGGTGTCCTCTCCAACCATGGTTCATTCTGGATACTGCGTGAAGGCTCAGCGAAGACATTCAGCAGCTGAATAGGGAAGAGAACTTCAGATACTGAAACCCAGCCCACTGCCTCTCTATGCTTCCCTTGATCCCAGTGGATGCTTCTGACCATCGCCCTCCCACCCCACTCCTGTCACCATGTAAAACACACACAGGCTGTGTGATATGTACTTAATCAATGCTCATTTGCATATAATTTTTATCTAGTTTCTTATGCTCACTTGTTGCCCCAGCATACTCAAAGCCTGCCTGGACTGCCCTGCCCTGCTCTCCCAGTACCCTTCTAATCCTGGTTCTTCTCTTGGCACTCCACCATTCCTCTCCTTTTAGACCTTACCTCCTTCTCCAAAGAGCCCCTAATTCCCAATGGGTCAGGTTGGGTTGGCCAGCCTAGAAAAACTCCTTGTGGGGTCTGTGTCAGGAATCTGATCCTGCTTGTCCCCTGGTGATAGGGTAGAGGGGGAATAGAGACTGGGATAAGAGGGTGTGGGATTGAATCGCAGGGTCATGAGGGCAGGAACCTGAACAGGCAGCCTGGCACAGGGTGGGTACCAGCTTTATAAAGGATGAGAGCTTAACGAGGGAGGATGAGGACTCTCGGGTCCTCTTCTGTGTTTTGGCACAGCCCCCTTACTCTCAGTTTCCCTGTTTTTGCCTTGGTGAGTTCCTGGGTAAAGGAGACATGGGAAGGAGACTGTCAAAGTCAGTTGGACTCAGAATTGAACCACGGCACTTAAACCTGACATCCTGGAGGCCTCTTTCCCTGCTACCTCTGGTGTGGGAGACTGAGGGGGTTCATCTGTGATCCTGCCCTGGCTCTCGCCCCAGCCCCACCCCTTCCCCAGCTCTCCATTTCTTGCTTATGAAATATGCATGGAGAACAGATGTCCCTGCTTCCCCACTCCCCGCCCCCAACCAGGGCCAGCCCCCACCCCCAGCTCCCGGTGGGGGGTGGGTTCCCAGATCCCTCTGCCAATGGCTGCATGGCCTGGCTGTTTAATATTGATGGAGGGGGGGGCGTGGGCCAGCCAATGGCGAGCTGGGGGTGTGTGAGTATCTCCATATATAAACATAGGGCTGGGCCAGCTCAGGTGTGTATGTAATTGTGAGAGTGTGTGAGTGGGTGGATCCAGTACCTGGCCAAGCTCACCCCTCCACCTGGGCCCTATCTCCCCACCATGTGTACCCCTCTCATCTACCCTGGAACCTGTACAGCCATTCCACGCTGCCCCCGAGAGCTCTAGAAAGCTGGTCACTAACTTTGCAGACGGATGAGCCCCGAACAGCCAGAGGAGACTGGGGCTATCAACGCTGCCCCCTGTCCTGCCGGCTTGGATCCCCTGACAGGGTCCTCTTAGGTAAAGGGGGAACCATGGGCTGGGAGGGGTGGGCGTGCCCCCCCACTCTCTGGCTCAAGTCCCTTCCCAAAGCACCCTCTAGCTCTTCTCTCTCCTGTGCTGTGTGTCTCTCTCTGTCTCTGCATCTCCCTCTTTCCTACTTTTCCCCTTTGACTCTCTGTGCCGATCTATCTGCAATTGGGTTGGGGTTGGCAGAAGTGGGACAGGAAGTCCTAACCTGGTTGCTTGGAATTGCTGCTCTCTCTGATCCTTGGAGCCTGGAACTTTGAGACCAGAAGTGAATTTGAGGGTGAGGACTTGATGGGAAAATAAAGTCTGCTGCCAGGATTGGAGCTGGGGAGGGCAGTGGGGCCAGGTGCAGATGGAGCTAGGGCTAGACTGGGGAACAGAGGGAAGGGAAGAGAGGGCATGGGATGAAAGTGATCAGGGATGAAAGAACACACGGACCAGGCAGAGGGAGAATGGGGCTGTGATGCATGTCCCAAGCATGGGGGTGGGGAGAGGCAGTGGGGAGTCGGGAGCACTAAACATGGACTGGGAGGTGTGGACTTTGGGGACTCCCAAACTACTCCCATCCCCACTTGTTTCTTTGGATCCCAGAATATGGAGTGTGTTCTAAATTTCAGCACCAGCCATCTTCTGTTTTGTGTTAATGTTGTATGCATACTTGTCTTCCCCTCCATCTATGTTGATGACCTTGCATTCCCTCAGAGCTTGGTAACTGTTTGTTGACTCAAATTGAGCCTGTCTTCTGTGTGGTGGGGTGGGGCAGGGCTGAGGGATCCTGACCCCTGAGGGGGCATCTGTCAGGCAGGGGAGTGGGGGGTGGGGGTGAGGAAGATGGTGACCGTGAAGGAGGCTTAGTGCTTCTGCTTCTGTGTGTTAAGGCTGAGCTCACAGTGAGTGGCCCTCTGTTTTCCCTTAACACTCTCCCCGAGCATGGCCCCTTCCCCCGTCTTTCCACTGCCCAGGCCATATTCCTGCAGCCTCATCCTGACCTCCTCTGGTCCTGGGGATAAGGAAACCTCTGCCAAGCACCCAAGAAGTTGTCGGTGCTCTCCTTTGCATGCCGTCTACTTTGGGCTATAGGAGGGTGCAGAGATGGAAAACTGATTATATCCCTTTTCCCCATTCTTGCAGAGTCACCAAAAAGGGCCAGGGACTGCCAAGGGCTGGGGGCTTGAGGACAGAGCAGGAGAAAGGGGCTGGTCCTGGGCAAGGAGATTGTGGCACGAGGAGATGTCTTCCCCTGGTTTAAGATCTGATATTGGGAAACGGATGTGGCTCAAGAGGTTCGGCGTCCGTCTACCATATGGAGAGACCGGGGTTCAATCCCCGGTACCTCCCGGTAAAAAATTAAAAAAAAAAAAAGATCTGATATCTATGGTGGTCCTTTTGGAGGGGAATGGAGAGCTGGGAGGGGCTGAGCTGGGGCAGCCGTGCCCAGCTCCATGTGTCCCAGTCCACTCTACAATGGGCAGCCGACGTGTTTAGTCCGCCCTGCCCCTACCCTGAAGTAGCAAGGCTGAAAAGTAGGCCCTGAGAAAGAAGGGATCACAGGCCAAGGACAACTGGGGAAGATCTGCATCGCAGCCAGCCTGCTCTTGGAGCTGCGGCTCCAGTGTTGCTCAGTTTATCGCATCGTGTCCTCCTTCTCATGGCTTTTCTTTCTCCTTTCCTGTTGCTCACTTTCTGGTGCTCTTCCCTTTTTACTCTTTCCTCTACTCTTTTCCACGAGATCCACTGGCCTGGCTCCCCCACCCCCACACCATGCTGCTGTTCTTTGCCCACACTCACTCATCCTTTCCCCCTCCCAGGCCATCTCAGACCTCCCACCCCCACCCTGTCTCTTGTCCCTTAGCTGTCCCCTCACTCTCTCTCTGCCCTATCAATTCTCCCTTCTCTCTTCCAGGCCCAGGACTGGAAGGGGCCCTGACCATGGAACCCTGAAGTGGCTCCGACATCTAGAGCTCAGTGGCAGACCCCACTACCCCAGGCCCTTCCTACCCCTCCCACAACCAGCTTTCCAGCTCCCAGAGGGAGGGGTGGGGAGGGGGTCCTGATCTCACAGGGCAGGGGACTTCCATCATGATGCTCAACTCAGATTCCATGGAGCTGGACCTGCCTCCCACCCACTCGGAGACCGAGTCGGGCTTCAGTGACTGTGGGGGAGGGGTGGGGCCTGATGGTGCTGGGTCCGGGGGTCCTGGAGGGGGCCAAGCCCGGGGCCCAGAACCAGGAGAGCCTGGCCGCAAAGACCTGCAGCACCTAAGCCGCGAGGAGCGTCGGCGCCGGCGCCGAGCCACAGCCAAGTACCGCACAGCCCACGCCACGCGGGAGCGCATCCGCGTGGAAGCCTTCAACCTGGCCTTCGCGGAGCTGCGCAAGCTGCTGCCCACGCTGCCCCCCGACAAGAAGCTCTCCAAGATTGAGATCCTGCGCCTCGCCATCTGCTACATCTCCTACCTGAACCATGTGCTGGACGTCTGAACTCTACCTGCCCCCCACCTAGGGTTCTTCCCTCCATCGGGCCTTCCGGGATCCCTTCTCGCTACTCACTGCTTAGAATTGCCATGTCCTCCCTGAGCCCCTGTACCTTGGCATGGAGTCCCAAAGGCCAGGGTCCAGGCAGGGTGCCCACTGCTGGTGAGGAAGGCCCTGGCACCATGAGGGCTCTTTTCCTTGTCAGAAATATTTGCTAGGGCATCTGGTATAGGGTTCCTGCCTGACTTACTGAACTGGCTACATTTGGAGTCTCCCCCTAGTTCTCTTATGGGCTGCTGCATTTCCTGACCCTGTGACCAAATATTCAGTGGCCCCCAATGACTCTGTCTCATCTTTCCACCCTGTTCTAGCTTCTCCTGCCTGTGATGGGGAGGAAGCAGCAGAAGAGAAGGGGGGGGGAGCTGGAGTTAGAGTGGTAGTTGGACTTCTTCCCCAGAAATCTCATTTATCCATGGGGGGAGGGGGATGGGAACAGACCCTTGGGAGGCAGGGGGATGGATGATATGACTCCTTGAGGGGAATCTCAGTAGCCTGGAATTATGGAAACTCTGTTGTCCATCTTATGCCTGAGGCTCAGCATTTACAGACCTCGGATCTTACTTGGTAGTGAGTGCCTTGCCCTCTCTGAGCTATGTGGCCACCTCCCTACCTTCTACCCACCCCCAGTCCCCACCACCACATCCCAGTTCCCATATCCCCCTCCCATGTGCAGCTAGAGAAAGGGAAACCTAGATCCTGGGGTGGGAGATGACATTCCCAAACTCAGTCCAGAATATGAAGGCCCCTCTGCTTCTTCCATCCTAGCCCACCCTGAATATGTGCAAAACCTAGCTGCTTCCTTCCGCAGATTGGGAGTTCCCTATTGCCTCCCGGAAATGCTCAGCTGTCCTGATCCTGGGGGCTGTTTATTACAGTTTTTTTCTCCCTGCTTACACTGCTTTCAGTAAGGGATGAGACCCTTCCCCCACAACCTCGTGGCTCTCTGTGGCCCTGGCTCCTCCCTGCCCCTCCCCCTCGATGTTGCTGAGCCCCATCTGCTCATTAGAGCCCAGGGTCAGCGGTGGGCTGAAGGGCCTTAGGACCTGTGGAGCAGAAAGAAACTCACTGCGCCTGTCATGCTCCCGCCTCCCTCACATCAAACTCCTAGTTCTACAAGGATATTATTTATTTATGTATTTATTTATTTATTCATCTATTTATTTACTTATTTATTTACAAATGTTACTATTTATTGCCGAGTTGTGCACTTTGGGGTAGAATGAGGGGACTCCTGGCAGCTCTAGCCGGGTCTCTCTTGATTCCTCCCTGGTTACTCCTTTCCCTTTCTAGCTCCTCCTTCAACTCCAGGTATGAGTGGTATTCCCTTTACTCACCACACCCATATCCCTTTCTCAGCTCTACCTGTCCTGACACCCAGGCTTCTGGGATGGTATGCCTTCCCAGCCCTGGAGCTCTTGGATATACTTCAGCTGCCTCCATTCCCAGACAATCCCACCCCAGTCCCAGCTGTCTCTTTTCTCTCTTCAGCCCTCTCTCCTGATCCTTGATTTTTCCTAATACCCACAATAGCAGGCCGTAGTGGTCTGTGTCCTTTGCCCTGTGTGTGATTCCCTCTTATTGCATTTCTGATTTCATACAAAAAGAAAAATTAAAGTGACCTCGTTCTAGTACCAGGCATGGCTGTGATTCAATTGACTGGCTTGGGAAGCTGAGCTGGCATGCAAATTGTGATATGGTAGACATTGAGGGTCCTAGGCTCTGAAGTCTCCTGTGATGGGGGAGGGGGCATGAGAGTTCAGTGTGAGGGGTAAATGGGGACAGGGAGAATGGTATAGAGGGTGTAATACACAGGTCCTGGACCTCCCCACCTAAAGGCCTATATATCCCCACCCTGGCACTCACTGAATGACATTTTCTGACCTCTCCTATGCTGTAATTCTGCTTTTGTTGTCTGTGGGTCTGAGAAGGAACTCAGTGTCCCAGTGGAACCCAAGTTAAACATGTATCTGTGGGTCCATGCTGCTGGGAGAAGCCATGGCATGAAGCCGAGACAAAATCTTACCCATAAATGTCTATAGTTGGGTCAGAATTCCTTGCAATCTCAGTTTTGGGCCCATTTTGGGTCCCCCAACCTTAGGATACTGAAAAGAACACAAAGGAGGACCTGGGGAGAGCATTAAAAAGGAGTGCTGAAGAAACATCAAAGAAATTTTGGAAGGGACCCTAAAGATCAAGTTATAGATTAGGAAACTAAGGCCCAGGGAGGGAAGGACTTTGCCCAAGGTCACACAGCTAATTGAGGGCAAAGCTAAAGCTCAAACCCAGGTTGTTTATGCCCTATGCTGCCAACTCCCCTCTTCCTCCCTGAGATGACCCAACTAAGTAGGGTGCTCAATTTTGACCCCCATATTTTAACAGGAACACTGACAAACATTGATAATTCAGAGTTGTATGGCCAAGAAGGCAAAAGGTCTGGAGACTACTTGATAGAAAGTATAGTTGGAAAACTGAGGATACATGTCTTTATAAGAGTAGCTTTAGAGACAACATACAATCTACAGATATTGAACTAAACAAAACCATGCATTCTCCATGTTCCCAGAAGGCAGAACCAGTACCAGTGAGTGAAAGTTACAAGAAAGCAGATTTTAACTCCAAGAAAAATTTTACCACACCTGGAACTGTCCAGTGATGGAAGAGCTCACCTCAAGAAGGAGGAGTCCAAACTGAGAGGCTAGATAAACAACCACATGTAGAGTTAACTTAGAGCACATTCCTGGAGGACTGGCTAGATGAATTCAAATATTCTTTCCAAACCTAGGTCAAACATTGGGAGGGAAATGCCAAGACATACATCAGTCTCTGAAAGGCACTGTTTCCATCTCTGCAGAGCAAAGAATGGCATCAACAGCATGAGAAGTTTGAGTTAGACTTAGGGAGGAACTTCCACGCAGGAAGGATTTGACATCTTCCCTTCCCCACCTAAGTTGGAGTGAAATGTGTTCTTCCCAGAGCCTGGCAAGAGGGAGGGCCAAACTGAGACCAGGGAGAATCTGAGGACTACAAATTGCAGGAGTTGGAAGGGAACATAGACACCACCCAATCCAAACCTTTGCTTTTAGGGCAAGTAAACTCTAAAGGTGATGTGACTCACCCATGATGACAGACTGAGATTAAAACCCAAGTCTTCCGTTCCTGGCCCCAAGTGCTTTGTGCCTCCTTATGCCCAGCAGCCTGAGTCCTCTGAGCATCCTGCCTCCCTCTCCTTGCCCCCGCTGGAGAGCAGAAGGGGTTACTGGACCCCTCCCCTCGGGGATCCCTCAGGGCATGTGGGTGGCGTGAGGGGGCAGCTGCAGCTGTTCTACTGCTAGCTCCGAATTTCTTCAGATAATCAATTGGCCTCGGCTGCCGCTCTGCTGCTCTGCTTGCTCGGCTCGGCAGGACAGGAGAAGAAGGAGGTGGGGGGTGGGAGGTGGGAGGGGGAGCCGGGGTAAGGAGACTGGAAAGGAGACAGGGAGATGAAATCCCCAGGCTCCGGGCTGACAGGAGAGAAGGGAGGAAACAGACTGATACAAGAGGAGGCCCATCTGAGGCCCCTCATTTCACATCCCTCCCAAACTCAGCAAGTGTGTCAGTGGGAGGGGATGGAGAGGTTTGAGGGAACCCAGGCAAGGGAATCTCTTGTGCCTCCCCCCTCCCTGTCCTCCTCCATGGTAAGGCCCCTTCCAGCTGTCCATGCCCTCTTCCCTCCATAGTTACCACAGGCCCCTGACCCTGCAGTCCTGCTTGTCATAATTACTCCCTTCTGCCCTCTTTCTCTGCAAACCCCACCTCCAGTGACAGAGCAGACGGCAGGGCCCCAGGGGTTTGAGAGTGGGAGGTGGGGAGAGACTCTGCTCTTAGCCACTAACACACCCCCTCCCACATTATCATAGGCTGCCAGGCATATGGCCCCTTTGTGCCCACACAATAGAGGCCCTGCTTGTGCCCCTTTCCCAGTCTGGGCATGGGCAGGGAAGGTCCTCTCCCTCATTTCACCTTCCTCCCTTCCTTCTCCATCCCCAGTGCAGTGCCTGCCTTCTTTACCTTCTCTTCTTCCTCCATCTGGAAGGTCCCTTACACCACCCACTTCCTTTATCTTTCTGCTTCTTTTTTCTCTTGTGTCCTTTTTTGAGCTCTTGAGCTCTGGCTAGGTAAGATTTGTGGGAAGGACAAAGAGGCTAACAGGAAGGTCACAGTCATTGAATGTTAGTGCAGGGTAAAAAGAAGGAAACAAGCAGGCATGTTGGCTGTAAAACTGAGGGAGAGGAAGGTGAGATGGCAGTGGCAGCAGCAGCAACATTGTGCTAGAGGGGAGAGAAAGCCCATGCTTGGCAGTGGGAGGACCTCCATCTCCTCCCACTGGCACACTTTCACTCTTTATGTCACATGCCCTCCCTGGATCTCAACTTCCTCATCTGTAAAATGGGGAAGATAGTAAGACCTGTAACTCAGGAATGTTAAGAGGATCAAATTAGATCATCGTGGCAGTGCTTAGCACAGGTGCTTATTAAATGAGGGGCAATAAGTTGCAGGGCCAACCAATACTGTTGTACAGTTTTTGCACAGTGCAAGGCACCAGGCCAGGGGAGGGATATAGACCAGCAGTGCACCTGTGAGGATGCACCACCCTTCCTATTTTCAACAGAGGGGCTGAAGTGGTGGTTCTGGAAATCAAGACCTTCATGCAGGAGTCCTGGCCACCTTGGAAATCAAGAAAGAGTGGGAGGGGATAAGAGACTATGGAGATGCCAGAGTGGGAGATCCCTAAGCTCTTTCTTCTCTTGGTAGCTGGAAATTGCCAAGCCTTGAAATCTGCTACACTGAGGATGGAGAAACTGAAACTGAAGAGGGGAGCTGAAGAAGCAGAAAAGGTGGGAGACCTGAGTCAGGGGTTATGATTAGAGTGATGTGTTTGGTTTAAGGACCTCCTTCTCTTGCTCCCACATTCTCTGTCCCCTCCCTTAAGCACGCTGCTGGAAGCCCAACCTGGTAATTGCTTGTGGAGCACTGCCCCCTGCTGCCCACAAGCAGAGAGGTTTTCACTCCTCCCTATCTCTGTCTGGGAGCTGCTAAGAAACCAGAAAAGAGAAGAAAAGACCAGACCAGTGGATAAAGGGTGAAAGAAGTGTGGCAGAACCTGCAATCTCGAATTCCGTTATTGGCAGAGGTTTCTGGAAGGTGAAGGAGAGTTGATTGCTGGTTAGGGAGAAATAGATACTAGAATTCATAGGTGTTTTATTTATATATATTAATAGTCTAATTTTTAGATCAACTTTTTCATGTCTGTGCCTATTTTATTTGTTGTGTGTCTGTGTATATTCTGTATCTCATAATATACACTTGCCTGTTTCTGTGTTTTTTGTACATGTATGCATTTGTGTGTTTGTTTCTGTGGAGGGATCTGAGTGACAGCTGTCAGGTATGGGGCATAGGCGGGAAGCTGTTTAGTTTTCTCTCCCACAGAAGCCCTTTCCTGCTCTCTAGGTTTAAACCCCTGCCTTCCAACTCCATCAGCTCCATGGTTATTTACAGATCACAGTCTTTGGCTGGGTCCCACACCCCTTTAGACATTCCAAACTCAGAGCCTTGCCCAATTCTAATCTGAGACTCTGGGCCTCCCAAGCAGAGCCTCCAGCTTGGTTCCCAAGTGAACTGAGGGGAGAGGAAGGGCCCTGAAATCACAGTCTCTCTGCCATCTGCCTCCCTTTGATCCTTATTGGCATTTAGACTCCAAACTTCTCATTTTATAACTTTGTGGCTGCCTCCTTCACTGGGAAATTCCATTTTAGCCAGTGCTACATACATTTATGGAATAGCCAGTGCATGTCAGACACTTTTCTATGTTCGAAATACAAACTCAGACTTCTGCACCATCTACTAGAAAGGAGGTGTGGGGTGGGGGGGACTGACATATAAACCCAAGGATTTCATAACAGTGAAAAAGTGTATACAAGGACTGAAGGGGAGTATTTAACTCAGAGGGGGGTGTTGATGGGGGAGGGAACAGGGTAAAATCTGAACTGAGTGTTGAAGACCCTAGGGGCTTGCCAGGTCGCTGACGGAGGTTGTAGTGAACATTGTGGGGCCAGGCTACTCAGACTTCTCCCTGTATGGGACAGAGGCCCTCATTTCCCCAGCTGCTGGGAGTGTTGACTCACAGCAGAGTCCCTCTCCAGGAATTGCCTTTGGAGGAAGAAAGCTGCCTTGCTTAAAGTCATACTCCTTCTCTAGGACAGTCTGTATTCAATGACTGGCTCAGGGTGGGGGTCATAATGTCCTAGTCCAAGGACGACCCTGTCACACTTTCTCAGCTTAACAGCCCCTGGTGGGATGGGCAGAGATCTCTGCTGCAATTGCACTGAGCTTCAACTCCTCTCTCTGCTTAATCCCGTTTCACTCACTCCTGACAGGTATTCCCAAGAGCACTTCTGAGCGCATTCTCCAGCATAACAATCTCAGACTTAAAGAATCCTTTTCCTTGTGAACCCTACCTAAGGCAGTGATATTCCGGGTAGGTATGAAGGCATGGAGGCCTGAGAAGGCTTGGTGAGCCAGGTCTGGTGCAGTGTAAGGAGTTTGGTGCTGCTGGAACATAGATACCAGAGGCTGGTAGGACAGAGGAGTGGTGGAGAATTGCCTGGAGAGGCAACTGGGGACCAGGTCAGGAAAGGCCTTGTATGCTATGCCATCTAGCTTGTCCTTTACCACACAATGGATGATTTTTAGTATTGTGGATATACACCATCAGATTTACATTTTAGGCTTTAAGGACAATTCTGAAGCTTGACTGGAGCAGGGGTAAGATCTGTGCAGGCAACAATTTTAGGAGTTTTCACAAAGTCAGGGGAGAGAAGATAAGGGTCTGTTTCTAGGCAGAGGCAGTAGGAATGGAGAAGAGAGGACAGATTTAGGAGAGCTATTTAAATGGTAGATTCAACAGGAGTTGGGGATTTATTCATTGTGGTAGGGTAGAAGAGGACTACCAGGTTTCTGCTTGGGAGCCTGAATGAACAGTGGTGCCACCTTCCAAAATAGACCCATAGAGGTGGAGAAGGCTTTGGGGAATTGTGTGGTGATTATGGCAGTAGTGGTTACAAAATAAGGACCGGTTGAACAAGAACTATCTGAGAAGCCTTCCCAAGGAACTGTCCAGAAGGAAGTTGGCTCTCTGGGTTTGTAGCTGAAGAGTTGGACTTCTTTACTAGGCACCTCCCAGAGGTCTCTAACGCCACATACCCCAAACTGGCCTCCTTATCTTTTCCTCCCCTACCCTTACTCCTCCTTTGGTGTTCCCCACACAATAAATGGCAGCATCAGGATTTATTGCCCTAGCTATTAAGCTTTCCTTTCCCTCTACTCCCAGTTCCAATCCATAACCAATATCTATTCATTTTACCTCCTAAACATGACAACTGATTCTGTCACTATTGCTACCTCTGCTTTCCTTCACCTGGACTATTGCAGTTGCCTAGCAGGTCTCCCTGACTCTTGGCTTCCTCCCCTTAAGACTGCCTTCAGGGAAGCGGCTGTGGCTCAATCAGTAGGGCTCCCGTTTACCATATGGGAGGTCCCAGGTTCGGTTCCGGGGCCTCCTGGTGAAGGCAAGCTCGCCCGCACAGCGTGGTTAGCTGACCCAGCGAGCACAAGCAGCAAGGGGGGGATAAATGAATAAACAAATAAAATCTTTAAAAAAAAAAAAAAAAAAAGACTGCCTTCAGTGTAACCCATCCAAAATCTGGTCAGGACACATCCATTCCATACTTAAACCCTTTTAATGACTCCCCATTATTTCCAGAATAAAATCCAAATTCTTTAAATGGCATGAAAGTCCCTTCATGGTGCAGCCTTTGCCAGTATGTCCAGCCCCACCTGCCATTCCATCCTTCAACTTTATATGCTAACAGTTCTAAGGAGATCAAGTTTCTCTGGCTTGCTCCATATTGTTCCCTAGCTCTGTGCCTTTGCTTATGTGTTTCCTTCTCCAACTTCACCTAAGTCCAAATCATCCTTGAAGACAGTGCTGATGTCCTCCCCTCCAGGAAACCTCCCCAACTTTCTGTGCCCTCCTCTACCTCCAAGCCTGGCTCTGCCTGTGCTCTCTTAGCTTTCTATGTATGATTGTCCTCACAACATTGAATTCTACTAAAATCACCTCTACTATCGCATGACCTTTGGTGTGATCTTGGGTGAGTCATTTAAACTCTCTGAGCATGTTTCCTCAGCAAAACTAAACCCCTTAGCCCAATGCCTAGGACATAACAATAAATGGTGGTTATATCAAGATAATTGTTGCTTTTATTATTATGTTCCATTTCAGTTTGCTGAGTTGCCCCAGTGTCCAACTATGACCATTTACCTTGAGACTATGGATTGTTCAAATATTCCTATTCATTTGATACTCCACATGAAGTTCTCATAAGTTATTTCCCTCCAGGAGCTCTACCTCGTCTTTTCACTTCACTGGAAGCCAGAGGGCTACTCATTTTTTAAAAGAGTTTTTAAATTATTAAAGTAATATATGTTTATTGTAATAAATTCAAATACTGAAATAGGTCAAGTTAAAAGTAAATATATAAAAAGAAAAAAAAAAAAAACATAGAAAAATAAAGTAAATATATGGCCCCAGTCACACACCCAAAAGTAATCCCTAGAAAAAGTTCAGGCTGTATTCCTCTGGACTTTGCATTTTACAAATATATGTAACATACAGTTATATATATTATTATTATTATATATATATATATTTTTAAGATTTATTTATTTATTTATTCATCTATCCCCCCCTTGCTGCTTGTGCTCGCTGGGTCAGCCAACCACGCAGTGCAGGCGGGCCCGCCTTCACCAGGAGATATGGTAAACGGGAGCCCTACTGATTGAGCCACAGCCGCTTCCCGCAGTTATATATATTAAAATTTTTAGTTTATATGTACTGTTAGACTTTTATGTAATATAAAATCATACTTTACATGTACTGTTACTTTTTCATTAAAAATATAAATATCCTTCAGCATCAGAAATAGGTGGTATCAACAGACCAATTATTTTTTTAAAACAGTTTTAGTGAGATATATTCACATACCATACAATCCATCTAAAATATATAATCAATGGCTTTTAGTAAAATCACAGTATTGTGCATTCATGACCACAAAAAATTTTTTAACAATTTCGTTACCCCAAGAAGAAAAACTCCACACCCCTTAGCAGTCAACTCTCAATCCCTCTATCCTTCCCCAGCCCTACGTAATCACTAATCTAATTCCATCTTTTTTTTTTTTTTTTTAAAGATTTTATTTATTTATTTATTCCCCCCTTGCTGCTTGTGCTTGCTATGTCCATTTGCTGTGCATTTTTCTTTTTCTGTGTCTGCTTGTCTCCCTTTGTTGGGTCATCTTGCTGCGTCAGCTCACCGCGCCACGCGGGCTGGCTTGCCTTCACCAGGAGGCCCCGGAAATCGAACCTGGGGCCTCCCATATGGTAAACGGGAGCTCTATCAATTGAGCCACATCCGCTTCCCTAATTCCATCTTTATAAATTGATTTATATTTACATTTTATATAAATGGAATCATACAATATGTAGGACTTTATGTCTGGTTTCTTTCACTGAGAAGAATGTTTTGGGTTGTTGTGGTTTTTTTGCCTAATATTAACATCTTCTAACATTAACATACATTTGTTCAGTTTGAAAGATAAAGTCTTATATATGTAATATCACTCATATTCATATTTTACATGAGGTTTTACTATGCTATACAGTCCTATGTTACATTTTTTAGCTTTCCTTCTAGTAATATACATGACCTTAGACTTTCCCTTTCAACCACTGTTATACCCATATAACAGCACTGCTAGTTACAAACACTATGTTGTGCTTTCACCTTTTCTATTCATTTCCAAAGATTAACAAACAACCTTTTTACCAATTCTGCACAAGTTAACCCTCAGCTTTCCGTTCTATTTCCTGTTGATCCATATTCTAGTTATTAACTCCCTGAGTTTACACAACATATTTAGTTCATAATAGCACATTCATACAGTATTTGTCCTTTTGTGTCTGGCTTGCTTCACTCAACATAATGTCCTCCAGGTTCATCCATGTTGTCATATGCTTCATGATTTCATTTTTTCTTACAGCTGCATAATATTCCATTGTGTGAATAGATCACAGTTTGTTTATTCATTCATTGGTTGATGGACACCTGGGTTGTTTCCATTTTGGCAATCGTGAATAACACCGCTATGAACGTCAGTGTGCAGATGTCTGTTTGAGTCACTGCTCTCAGTTCTTCTGTGTATATACCTAGTAGTGGTATTGTCAGGTCACCTGGCAAATCTATATTCAACTTTTTTTTTTTAGATTTATTTTTATTTATTTATTTACTTTATCCATTTTAACCCCCGCCCCCCCATTTTGCTGTTTTTGTGTCCATTTGCTGGGCAATTCTGTATCTGTTTCCTGCCCTGTCTTCTCATCCTTCTCCTCCTGTCTTCACCGGGATTTGATCCTGGGGACCTCCAATGTTGGGCCACCTGCACCACTTCAGTTCCTGATTTTTTGGCACATCTCGTCTTGGCTCTCCCGTGTCTCTCTCCTGTTATGTCATCATCTTGCTGCCTGGCAGCATGCGCATCTTCTATATTTTTCTTTTATTTTACCGGGAGGTCCTGGGGCTCGAACCCAGGTCCCTCCATATGGGAGTCAGATGCCCAACCATTTGAGCCACGTCCGCCCCCCCATATTCAACTTCTTTAGCAACTGCCAAACAGTCCTCCACTGTGGCTGTACCATTCTACATTCCCACCAACAGTGAGTGTAACTATCTCTCCACATCCTCTCCAACACTTGTAATTCTCTGTCTTTTTAATAGTGGCCATTCTAATAGGTGTGAAATGATATCTCACTGTAGCTTTGATTTGCAGTTCTCTAATTGCTAGTGATGTTGAATATCTTTTCATGTTTTTTCGTATTTTGTATTTCTTCTTTGGACAAATGTCTATTCAAGTTTTTGCCCATTTTTTAATCAGGTCGTTTGTCTTTTTATTATTGACTTGTAGCAGCTTTTTATATATCAAGGATATGAAACCCTTATCGGATATGTGATGTCCAAGTATTTTCTCCTTTTGAGTTGGCTGCCTTTTTACCCTTTTAACAAAGCCCTTTGAGATGCAAAAGTGTTTGGTTTTGAGGCGTTCCCATTGATCTATTTTTCTTTTGTTGCTTGTGCTTTGGCTGTAAGGTCCAAGAAACCACCACATACCACAAGGTCTTTAAGATGTTTCCCTACATTTTCTTCTAGTTGCTTTATGTTCCTGGCTTTTATATTTAGGCCTTTGATCCATTTTGAGTTGATTCTTATACAGGGAGTGAGATAGGGGTTCTCTCTCATTCTCTTGGTTATGGATATCCAGTTCTTCCAGCACCATTTGTTGAAGAGACTATTTTGTCCCATTAACATGGCTTTGGTAGGTTTGTCGAAAATCAGTTGGCTGTAGAGGTGAGGGTTTGTTTCTTTACTCTCAATTCTATTCTATTCTGCTATGTCTATCTTTATGCCAGTACCATGCTGTTTTGACCACTGTAGCTTTGTAATATGTTTAAAGGTCAGGCAGTGAAATTCCTCCCGTGTCGCTCTTCTTTTTCAGAATGATTTTGGCTATTCGGGTGCACTTTCCTTTCCAGATGAATTTGGTAATTGCCTTTTCTATTTCTGTAAAGTAGGCTGTTGGAATTTTGAATGGTATTGCATTGACTCTATAGATCAGTTTGGGTAGGATTGACATATTCACAATATTTAGTCTTTCAATCCATGAAAACAGAATGTCTTTCTATTTGTTTAGGTCTTTGTTGATTTCTTTTAGCATTGTTTTGTAGTTTTCTGCATATAGGTCCTGTACTTCTTTGGCTAAATTGATTCCTAGGTATTTGATTTTTTTGTTGTCATTGCTGTTGTAAATGGATTTTTTCCCCCCTGATGTCCTCCTCAGATTGTTCAATGCTAGTGTACAGAAACATTACTGATTTTTGCATGTTGATCTTGTACCCCGCCACTTTGCTGACTTGTTTATTAGCTCAAGTAACTTTGTTGTAGACATTTCAAATATAGGATCATGTTAAATGTGAATAATGAGATTTTTACTTCCTCTTTTCCTATTTGGATCCCTTTTATTTATTTTTTTCTCATCTAATTGCTCTAGCTAGAACTTCTAGCACAATACTGAATAACAGTGGTGACAATAGGCATCCTTGTCTTTTCCTGATCTTAGAGGGAAAGATTTCAACCTTTCCCCATTGAGTGCAATGTTGGATATGGGTTTTTCATATATGCCCTTTATCATATTGAGGAATTTTCCTACTATTCCTATGTTTCAAAGTGTTTACTTTATCAAGAAAGTTTACTGGAGTTTGTCAACAGACCAGTTTTAAGTATAGAAATTGAATTAATAATCAAAAACTTCTCAACGAATAAAAGACTTGGACCCAGATAGCTTTACAGGTAAATTTACCAAACATTATAAGAAGAATTAACACCAATCCTGCTCAAACTCTTCCAAAAAACTGAACAGGAAGGCTCACTACCTAATACATTCTATGAGGCCAACATCACCTTCATACCAAAGGCAGATAAATGTACCACAAGAAAAGAAAATTACAGACTGATTCCATTTATGAATATAGATGGCAAAATTCTCAACATCTTACTAGCAAATAGACTCCAACAACAAATTAGAATTATACACCATGGTCAGGTGGAATTTATCTCAGGTATGCAAAGATAGTTCAACATGAGAAAATCAATGTAATATACCACGTTAACAGAACAAAGTAAAACACACATACACATACACACACGAGTATTTCAATTGATGCAGAAAAGGTGTTTGACAAAATCCAGTACCACTTTTTGATAGAAACATGTAGAAAACCAGGACAAGAAGGAAACTTCCCCAACATGATAAAAGGCATATATGTAAAACCCACGACTAACATCATACTCAATGGTGAAAGATTGAAAGCTTTCCCTCTAAGATCTGGAACAAGACAAGAATGCTCCCTGACAGCACTGTTATTAAATATTGTACTGGAAATTTTAGCCAGAGCAATTATGCAAGAAAAAGAAAGAAAAGGTGACCAAATTGGAAAGAAAGAAGTAAAACTTTCACCATTTGCAGATGACATGATCCTATGTATATAAAGTCCTGTAAATTTTACAGCAAAGCTGCTAGGGCTAATAGAGGAATTCAACAAACTGGTGGGGTATAAGATCAGTATGCAAAAATGAAAAGTGGTTCTATATACTAGTAATGAACAATCTGAGGAAGAAAGTAAGAAAAAAATTCTACTTACAATAGCAACTAAAAGGATCAAATATCTAGGAATAAATTTTAACCAAAGAAGTAAAGGACTTACACATGGAAAACTACAAAATATGGCTAAAAATTCAAATAGATCTAAATAAATTGATTGGAAGACTAAATATTGTCAAGATGTCTATTCTATCCAAAGTAAGTTAATATTCAATGTGATCCCAATCAAAATCCCAACAGGGTTCTTTGCAGATATGAAAAAGCCAGTCATCAAATTTATTTGGAAGGGCAAGGGGACCTGAAATGCCAAAACTATCTTTAGAAAGAAGAATGAAGTATGAGGACTCATATTTCCCAGTTTTAAAAGTTATTACCAAATAAAATAAAAAAGTTTTAAAGGATATTACAAAACTACAGTGGCACTGGCCCAAGGACAGATATACAGACCAATGAAATTGAATTGAAAGTTGGAAATAGGTACCCACATTTATGGCCAATTGATTTTTTAATATATATTTTTTTATTAGAGAAGTTGTGAGCTTCCAAAACAATCATGCGTAATGAGCAGAATTCCCGTACATCACCCCTCCACCAACACCTTACATTGTTTTGGAATATTTGTTACAGATTATGAAAGAACATCATCAGACTATTACCACTAACTGTGGTCCATAGCTTACATTTGGTATGTTTTTTTCTATATACCCCCTATTATTAACACCAAGTATTAATTAGTATTGTACATTTGTTATCGTCCATGAGAGAACACTCTCATATTTGTACTGTTAATCACAGTTCATCTTCTACCACATGGTTCACTGTGTTATACAGTCCCATGCCTTGTACAATCTATTCAAAGTGTACACTCAGTGTACACTCACTTTCATCACAGAGATAAATGCAGTCATCGCTTCAGTAAATTTTTTAACATTTTCCTTAGACCAAAAGAAAAAATCCCATACCCCCTATTACTGACCCTTCGTGTTGACATAGTACCTTCTTTGACATTGATGCAAGAATATTACAATATTGCTGTAAACTATGAGTTACATTAATTGTATTTTTCCCATTCATCACCATATCCTTACCACCTTATAATAGTGATGTACATTTTTTTCTAGCTCATGGAAGAACATTCTTGTATTTGTGTTATTAGCCACAATCTTCATCCACTTCCAGGTTCACAATTTTGTTCAGTCCCTAGATTATTCGCTAGCTTTCTTTCAATTGACATTGACATCCACAGACTACCTGTTTCAGCCACAATCCCATTTATAAACCAGCCATGTTAGTTATACTCACTATAATGTGTTACCATCAACTCTACCCATTTCCACACTTTTACAGTCAAGCTAATTGAAAATTCTACATACATTAAGTATCATACCCCTTCTCAGTCTTCATCCTATCTCCTAGTAACCTATAGTCTAGATTATTCTTTTTTTTTTTTTTTTTAAAGATTTTATTTATTTATTCATTTATCCCCCCCTTGCTGCTTGTGCTCGCTGGGTCAGCTAACCACGACGTGCGGGCGGGCCTGCCCTCACCAGGAGGCCCCGGGAACCGAACCCGGGGCCTCCCATATGGTAAACGGGAGCCCTACTGATTGAGCCACAGCCGCTTCCCATGTGTTTATTCTTTGTATTTAGTTCATATTAGTGAACTAATCCTTTTGTATCTGACTTATTTCACTCAGCATAATGTCTTTGGGGTTCATCCATGTTATATATATTCCAATTTCATTTCTTCTTCAAGCAGCATAGTATTCCATCATATATATGTTCCACATTTTGTTTATCCATTCATCAATTGGTGGATATTTGGGTTGTTCCCATCTTTTGGCAATTGTGAATAACACCACTATGAACATTGGTGTGCAAATGTTTGCGTCACTGTTTTCAGTTCTTCTGGATATAATCCTAGTAGAGGGATTGCCAGATCATACAACAGTTCTATATTTAGCATCCTGAGGAACCACTGAACTGTCTCTCACAGAGACTGCACCATTCTACATTCCCACCAACAGTGAAGGTGTGTTCCTATTTCTCCACATCTTCTCCAGCACTTGTTGTTTTCTATTTTTTAAATAATGCCATTCTATGAGGTGTGAGATGATAATCTCATTGTAGTTTTGATTTGCATTTCCCTAACAGCTAGTGATATTGAACTTTTTTTTCCATGTGCTTTTTTGCCATTTTTATTTCCTTTTGGGAGAAATGTCTATTTAAGTCTTTTGCCCATTTTTAAATTGGATTGCTTGGTCTTTTATTGCTGAGTTGTGTGATCTCTTTATATAGCATGGCAATCAAACTCTTATCAGATATGTGTTTTCCAAATATTTTTTGCCATTGAGTGGGCTGCCTTTTCATTGTCATGACAAAGTCCTTTGAAGCACAGAAGTGTTTAAGTTTGAGGAGGTCCCATTTATCCATTTTTTTTGTTGTTGCTCATGGTTTTGGTATAAGGTTTAAGAAACCATGACCTGCCACCAGGTCTTGAAGATGTTTCCCTACATTTTCTTCTAAGAGTTTTATGGTTCTAGCTTTTATATTTAGGTCTTTGATCCATTTTGAATTAATTTTTGTATATGGTGTGAAATGGGGTCCTCTTTCTTTATTTTAGATATGGATATTCAGTTCTCCTAGCACCATTTGTTGAATAGACTGTTCTACCTCAGATGAATGGGCTTGGCTTGACAGCCTTGTCAAAAATCACTTGACCATGATGTGAGGGTCTGTTTCTGAACTATCAGCTTGGTTCCATTGGTCACTCTGTCTGTCTTTATGCCAGTACCATGCTGTTTTTACCACCGTAGCTAGGTAATATGATTTAAAGTCCGGAAGTGAGAGTCCTCCAACTTCATTCATCCTTTTAAAGATGTTTCTGGCTATTCAGGACCCCTTACCCTTCCAAACAAATTTGATAATTGGGTTTTCCATTTCTTTAAAAAAGGCTGTTGGAATTTTTATTGGGATTGCATAGACTCTGTATATCAATTTAGGTAGAACTGACATCTTAACAATATTTATTCTTCCAATCCATGAACATGGAATATCCTTCCATTTATTTAGATCTTCTTTGATTTCTTTTAGCAATGCATTGCAGTTTTCTGAATACAAGTGTTTTATATCCTTGGTTAAGTTTATTTGTAAATATTTGATTCTTTTAGTTGCTATTGTAAATGGAATTTTTTTTCTGACTTTGTCTTCATATTGCTCATTACTAGTGTATAGAAACTGCTGATTTTTGCATATTAATATTGTATCCTGCCACTCTGCTAAACTTGTATTAGCTCTAGAAGCTTTATGGTCGGTTTTTTGGTACTTTCTAGGTATAAGATCATATCATCTGCGAATAGGAACATTTTTACTTCTTCCTTTCCAATTTGGATGCCTTTTATGTCTTTTTCTTGCCTGATTGTTCTAGCTAGAACCTCTAGCACAATATTGAATAAAACTGGTGATGGGGGCATTCTTGTCTTGTTCCTGATCTCAATGGGAAAGCTTTCAGTCTTTCACCATTGAGTACAATGTTAGCTGTGGGTTTTTCATATATGCTCTTTATCATGTTGAGAAAGTTTCCTTACTGTGGCAGTTTGATGTAATTATGAATTCCAAAAATATAATTGAATCATGCTTGTAAACTGATCTGTTAATCTGGGCATGATTAGGTTAGGATTAGGGCGTTGAGCCCCACCCCTTGGTGGGTGGGGAATTAAATATAAAAGGCAAGGCAAAGAACAGTTGAAACAGTCTTTTGAGAAGAAGTTTTGATGTTGGAAAGAAGGCCCCAGGAGAAGAGAAGCAAGCCATTTGCCTGATCGTCTACAGCTAACCTTGTGGAGGAAACAGAAGCTAAGCCTGGAGAGAAACACAGCCCCAGGAAGAGATGAATCCCAGAAGCCTGAACCCTGGCAAACGCCAGCAGCTGTCTTGCTCTAACACGTGGCAATAGACTGTGATGAGAGAAGAAACTTAATGCTTTATGGCCTGGTATTTGTGGACTTCTACCCCAAATAAATACCCTTTATAAAAACCAACCCATTTTTGGTATTTCATATTAGCACCCCTTTGGCTGACTAATACACTTACATTCCTATCTTTTGCGGTCTTTTTATCAAGAAACGTTGCTAATACTTACCTGGCAGGGGAGATACCATGATCACGAAGGTGGTTTTCCCAGGGCGAGGCTTATCCATTGCACTCCGGATGTGCTGACCCCTGCGATTTCCCCAAATGCGGGAAACTCGACTGCATAATTTGTGGTAGTGGGGGACTGCGTTCGCGCTCTCCCCTGAAAAAAAAAAAAAAAAAAAAGAAAGGTTGCTGGATTTTTTCAAATAGCTTTTCTGTATCAATTGAGGTGATCATGTGATCTTTTTTGTTTGATTTATTAATGTGCTTTATTATGCTGATTGATTTTCTTGTGTTGAACTACTCTTGCATGCCTGGCTGGTATAAAACCCACTTGATCATGAAGACTCATTCTTTAAAGATTTTGTAGGACTCAATTAGTATTTTGTTGAGGTTTTTTGCATTTATATTCATTAGGGAAATGGATCTTAATTTTCTCTTTTTCATAATATCTATATCTGGCTTTGATATTAGGGTGACATTGGCTTCATAGAATGAGTTTGGTAGTGTTCCTTCCTGTTTAATTTTGTGGAAGTAAAGATGTTGATATGGCTCAGTGGTTGAGCACTGGCTTCCCACATACGAGGTACCTCAAAAAACAAAACAAAACAAAACAAAAAAACAACCAACCAACCAAACAAAAAAACCTTCTAATTTTGTAGAAGAGTTTGAATAAGATTGGTATTAAATCGTCTTTGAATGCTTGGTAGAATTCACTTGTGAAGCCATCTGGTCCTGTCTTTTCATTTTGGGGAGTTGCTTAATGACCATTTCAATCTCTTTACTTGTGATTGGTTTGCTGAGGTCTTCTATTTCTTCTAGGGTCAGTGTAAGTTGTTTGTATGTTCCTAGGAATTTTCCATTTCATCAATATTGTCTGGTTTGTAGGCATACAGTTGTTCATAGTATTCTCTTATGATCTCTTTTATTTCTGTGAAGTCAGTAGTAATATCCCCATTTTCATTTATGATTTTATTTATTTGCATCTTCTGTCTTTTTTTTTTTGTCAGTTCAGCTAAGGGTTTGTTGATTTTGTTCATCTTCTTGAAGAACCAGCATTTGGTTTTGTTAATTCTCTCTTTTTTTTTTTCTCGGTTTCATTTATTTCTGCTCTGATCTTTATTTCATTCCTCTGATTGCTTTGGGCATAGTTTGCTGTTCTTCTAGTTTCTCCAGTTGTGTAGTTAGGTCATTGATTTTAGCTCTGTCTTCTTTTTTAATGTAAGCATTGAGGACTATAAATTTCCCTCTCAGCACCTGCCTTCACTGTTTCCCATAGGTTCTAATATGTTGTGTTCTCATTTTCATTCATCTTGAGATATATATTGATTTCTCTTGCAATTTATTCTTTGACCCATTGATTATTTAAGAGAGTGTTGTTTAACCTTCATATGTTTGTGACTTTTCCCTTTTTCTGTCTGTTGTTGATTCCAGCTTTATTCCATTATGATCAGAGAAAGTGCTTTTTATAATTTCAATTGTTTTAACTTTATTGAGATCTGCTTTGTGACCCACCGTATGGTCTTTCCTGGAGAAAGATCTATGAACACTTGAGAAGAATGTATATCCTGCTGTTTTGGGGTACAATGTTCTGTATGTGTCTATTAGGTTTTGTTCATTTATTGTATTCAAACTCTCTGTGTCTTTATTGATCTTCTGTCCTGATGTTCTATCCAATGATGACAGTGGTGTGCTGAAGTCTACAACTATTATTGTAGAGACATCTATTTCTCCCTTCAGTTTTGCTGGTGTTTGTCTCATATATCTTGGGGCATCCTGGTTAGGTGCATATTACATTTATGATTGTTATTTCTTCCTGGTTAATTGCTCCTTTTATTAATATATAATGTCCTTCCTTGTCTTTGATAACAGTTTTGCTTTTAAAGTCTATTTCATCTAAGTATAGCTACTCCAGCTTTTTTTTTTTGGTTACTGCATATGTGGAATATTTTTTTACAGCCCTTCACTTTCAATCTATTTGTATCCTTGGGTCCAAGGTGAGTCTCTTGTAGTGAGCATATATATAGCTCATATTTTCTTATCTATTCCACCAGTCTGTCTCTTTTGATTGGAGAGTTGAATCCATTAACATTCAATGTTATTACTATAAAGGCAGTTCTTTACCCATTTTGACTTTTGGATTTTATTTTATTTTCACCACTCTTTTTAAACTTTTAGTTACTTTTAGTGATATAATCTTCATTTCTAGAGACTCTCTCCTGTTTTTCCTTTTCAGGTCATAGCACACTGTATTAGTCAGCCAAAGGGGTGCTAATGTGAAATACCAAAAATGGGTTGGTCTTTATAAAGGGTATTTATTTGGGGTAGAAGTTACAGATACCAGGCCATAAAGCATTAAGTTTCTTCTCTTACCAAAGTCCATTGTCACGTGTTGGAGCAAGACAGCTGCTGATGTTTGCCTGGGTCCAGGCTTCTTGGGTTCCTCTCTTCCTGGGGATGCGTTTCTCTCCGGGCTTAGCTTCTCTGGTTCCTCCACAAGGTCAGCTGTAGACTATCAGGTGAATGGCTCACTTCTCCTGGGGCCTTCTCTCCAACATCAAAACTCCAGCATCAAAACTGCTTCTCAAAAACTGCTGCAGCTCTGTTCTTTGTGATGCCTTTTATATTTTCTTCCCCCACCCACCAAGGGGTGGGACTCAACACCCTACTGACATGGCCCAGTCAACACCCTAATCATAACTCAATCATGTTAACAGATCAGTTTACAAGTATGATCCAATTATATTTTTGGAATTCATAATTACATCAAATTGCCCAACAGCTACACACTCCCTTTAATATTTCCTGCAAAGCCAGCCTCTTGGTTACAGACTCTCTCAGTTGCTGTTTATCTGTGAATATTCTAAATTGGCCCTCATTTTTGAAAGACCATCTTGCTGGATATAAGATTCTTGACTGGAAGTTTTTCTCTTTCATTATCTTAAATATAGAATACCACTGCCTTCTTGCTTCCATGGTTTCTTTTTTTTTTTTACCGGGAGGTCCCGGGGATCGAACCCGGGTCCCTCCATATGGGAGACGGACGCCCAACCAGTTGAGCCACATCCGACCCCCGCTTCCATGGTTTCTGATGAGAAATGTATTAGTCAGGGTTCTCTCAGGAAACAGAATCAACAGGAAATATCTGTCAATAATATAAGATTTTATAAGAATCTCTCACACGACCATGGGGATGCACAGGTCCAGGTTCCGCAGGCAGGCTGCAAGCCAGGGGCTCCGATGAAAGTCTGATGAAAGGTCCTTGATGAGTTTCTGGGAGAAGTTGGCTGTCCAACGACAAGCTGGGAAATTCTCTCTGAATGTTGAAATCACTTTCCCTTTTAAGGCATTCAACTGATTGGATTAAAGCGTCACTGTATTAGTCAAAAGGGCGCTAATGCAAGATACCAGAGATTGGTTGGTCTTTATAAAGGGTGTTTATTTAGGGTAGAAGTCCACAGTTACCAGGCCATAAAGCATAAGTTTCTTCCCTCACCAAAGTCCATTGCCACGTGTTGGAGCAAGACAGCTGCGACGTTTGCCACAGTTCAGGCTTCTTGGGTTCCTCTCTTCCCGGGGCTGCGTTTCTCTCTGGGCTTAGCTCCTCTAGTTCCTCCACAAGGTCAGCTGTAGACTATTAGGCTCTCTAGGCTTTGCTTCTCTCCACAAGGCCAGCTGTGAACTCTCAGGCGAATGGCTCATCTCTATCCCAGGGCCTTCTCTCCAACATCAAAACTCCAACATCAAAAACTGCTTCTCAAAAACTGTTCCCTCTGTCCTTTGCCTTGCCTTTTATATTTGATTTCCACCCCACCAAGGGGTGGGGCTCAATGACCTACTGATGTGGCCCAGTTAACGCCCTAATCATAACTTAATCATGCCCAGATTAGCAGACCAGTTTACAAGCATAATCCAATACATATTTTTGGAATTCATAATTACATCAAACTACCAAATGGCTACAGTCACCCATTGCTGATGCAATCTCCCTGATTGATGCAGATGTAATCATGCAATAAACTCACTGGTGATCGAAGTCCATAATTGCTCTTGTATTACAATTAGCCCAGTGCTTGCTGGATCTAACAACTGAACACAATTATCGGCCGAGTTGACACATTAACCTAACCATCACAGTCCACCCCTTGTCAACTTGGCAACCATACACATTACCCTAAACCATACTTAGTCTCTAAGTAAAAACAATAACAGACAAGCATACACATATATTTCCGCCTGACAATGTTCAACTCCCCTGCGTACAACTGGAAATGCATTAATTCCCCACAAAATAGGGTACAAGTCCTTGGGTAATATTCACTCTTAAACTTGACATCCTTAAATATTATGACGTGAAATTAATACAACTTTTCATATGGTAAGGGAAAAGGTTGGGGAAGAAAACAAAGAAATTTGTTTTGTGTACATATACAATCGTACTCATAACAAAACAAGGAGAAGGGTTCATGACTATTACAGTCCTCGTTTCTGTAACTGGTCATGTGGTCAAAGTTCATATTTATCACTA
Organism: Tolypeutes matacus; assembly: GCA_026826555.1. Classification (NCBI taxonomy): domain Eukaryota; kingdom Metazoa; phylum Chordata; class Mammalia; order Cingulata; family Chlamyphoridae; genus Tolypeutes; species Tolypeutes matacus. The sequence continues at coordinate 546,510 of JAKSZT010054305.1, forward strand.
CCTTCTTCCACTACCCATTCCATGTTCCTGTTACCTTCAGCAAGCACCTCAACTGGCCATGGTTCTTTGCCTGGCGGGGTGACCCAAACTTTCATTCCCAAAGATTCTGGGCCATTGTTATTCCTGCTTGAATTGGGTTGTTGCAATTTTCCATTGACTTTAATCACAGGGCATGGCAGTACTAGGAGACGCCCTAGAGGATCTCCTGCATTCCAGGCAAACTCTTCTTTACCCCCCTTATGTAGATATAGTCCTATTTCCCCTTGATAGTCAGGATTAATCACCCCAGCCAGTACAGTAATTCCCTTCTTTGCCTGTTGATTCACAGGTAAGAGGAGCCCAAAGTGGCCAGGTGGCAGTCTTAACTTCCAGTTCAATGGAAACATTATTGTGCTCCCTGGTGGCAGCACTCCTCCTTTCGGGACTAAAATTTGTAGACCAGCAGAGCTTAAGGTTGCAGAGACAGGAAGCAAAAATTTTCCTAGTGGGTCACTAAGGGTAATAGTGAGTGGTGCCACTCCTATTTCCACCCCTTGATTCCTGGACCCATGAATCCTGGTTATGGTAGAAACAGCACCATAGAGAGGACGCTGATTCAGAGCATACAGAGCCTCCTGGAGAGCATTGCCCCAGCCCTGCAAGGTATTGCCACCTAGTTGGTGCCGTAATTGAGTCTTCAAAAGGCCATTCCACCGTTCTATTAATCCAGCTGTTTCAGGGTGATGGGGAACATGGTAAGACCAGTGAATTCCATGGGCATGTGCCCATTCCCACACATCATTTGCTGTGAAATGGGTTCCTTGATCAAAAGCAATGCTGTGTGGAATGCCATGGTGGTAAATAAGACATTTGGTAAGTCCACAGATGGTAGTTTTGAAAGAAGCATTGTGTGCCGGAAATGCAAACCCATATCTGGAGTATGTGTCTATTCCAGTTAAAACAAATCGCTGCCCCTTCCAAGGTGGAAGTGGCCCAATGTAGTCAACCTGCCACCAGGTAATAGGCTGGTCACCTTGAAGAATGGTGCCATATCTGGGGCTGAGTGTGGGTCTCTGCTGCTGGCAGTTTGGGCATTCAGCAGTGGCTGTAGCCAAGTCAGCCTTGGTGAGGGGAAGTCCATGTTGCTGAGCCCATGCATAACCTCCATCCCTACCTCCATGGCCACTTTGTTCATGAGCCCATTGGGCAATGACAGGAGTGGCTGGGGAAAGAGGCTGAGAGCATTAGCCACAGAGCGGGTCACCTTATCCACTTGATTCTTAAACTCTTCCTCTGCTGAAGTCACCCTCTGGTGAGCATTCACGTGGGACACAAATATGTTCATGTTTTTTGGCCCGCTCAGAAAAGTCTATCCACATACCTCTTCCCCAGACCTCCTTGTCACCAATTTTCCAATCACATTCCTTCCAAGTCCCTGACCATTCAGCCAAACCATTGGCAACAGCCCATGAATCAGTATACAAAAGCACTTCTGGCCATTTCTTCTTCCAAGCAAAATGAACAACTAGGTACACTGCTTGAATTTCTGCCCACTGGGAGGATTTGTCCTCACCACTATCTTTCAAAGATATCTCAGAAAAGGGCTGCAGTGCTGCAGCTGTCCACTTTCGGGTGGTACCTGCATATTATGCAGAACCATCTGTAAACCAGGCCTGAGTTTTCTCATCCTCAGTCAACTGATTGTAAGGGACTCCCCAAGAGGCCAAAGCTGTGGCCTGGGAAAGAGAAGGTACATGGCAGGGGTGGTGACCATGGGCATTTGGGCTACTTCCTCATGTAACTTACTTGTGCCTTCAGGACCTGCTCGAGCCCTATTTCGTATATACCACTTCCACTTTATTATGGAGTGCTGCTGTGCACACCCAACTTTATGGTTTGGTGGGTCAGACAATACCCAGCTCATGATAGGCAACTCAGGTCTCATGGTAACTTGATGGCCCATGGTTAAGCGTTCAGTCTCTACTAAGGCCCAGTAGCAAGCCAAAAGCTGCTTCTCAAAAGGGGAGTAGTTATCTGCAGAGGATGGCAAGGCTTTGCTCCAAAATCCTAAGGGTCTGCGTTGTGATTCCCCTATAGGGGCCTGCCAAAGGCTCCAGACAGCATCTCTACTTGCCACTGAAACTTCCAGCACCATTGGATCTGCTGGATAATATGATCCAAGTGGTAGTACAGCTTGCACAGCAGCCTGGACCTGTCGCAGGGCCTCCTCTTGTTCCAGTCTCCAATCAAAATTAGCAGCTTTTCTGGTCACTTGGTGAATGGGCCGGAGTAGCACACCCAAATAAGGAATGTGTTGTCTCCAAAATCCGAAGAGGCCAACGAAGCATTGTGCCTCTTTTTTGGTTGTAGGAGGGGCCGGGTGCAACAGCTTATCCTTTACTTTAGAAGGGATATCTCGACAGGCCCCACTCCACTGGACACCTAGAAATTTCACTGAGGTGGAAGGACCCTCTATTTTTGTTGGATTTATCTCCCATCCTCTCTCACGCAAAAGCTTTACCAATAAATCTAGAGTCTTCGCTACTTCTTGCTCAGTAGGTCCTATCAACATGATATCATCAATATAATGGTCCAGTGTGATGTCTCGTGGGAGGGAGAGACGATCAAGGTCCCTGTGGACAATACTATGACATAGGGCTGGAGAGTTGATATACCCCTGAGGCAGGACAGTGAAGGTATACTGCTGGCCTTGCCAGCTGAAAGCAAACTGTTTCTGGTGGTCCTTACTAATGGCAGTTGAGAAAAAAAGCATTTGCCAGATCAACAGCTGCATACCAGGTACCAGGGGAAGTGTTGATTTGCTCAAGCAATGTTACCATATCTGGGACAGCAGCTGCAATTGGAGTCACCACCTGGTTAAGTTTATGATAATATACTGTCATCCTCCAAAACCCATCTGTTTTCTGCACAGGCCAAATAAGAGAGTAGAATGGGGATGTGGTGGGAATCACCACCCCTGCATCCTTCAGATCCTCGATGGTGGCACTAATCTCTGCAATACCTCCAGGAATCCGGTATTGCCTTTGATTTACTATTTTGCTAGGCAGGGACAGTTCTAGAGGCTTCCACTTGGCCTTTCCAACCATAATAGCCCTCATTCCACAAGTCAGGGATCCAATGTGGGGATTCTGCCAGTTACTGAGTATGTCTATTCCAATTATGCATTCTGGAACTGGGGAAATAACCACAGAATGGGTCTGGGGACCCACTGGACCCACTGTGAGATGGGCCTTAGCTAAAACTCCATCAATCACCTGACCTCCATAAGCCCCTACTCTGAGTGGTGGACCACAGTGACATTTTGGGTCTCCTGGAATTAATGTGACTTCTGAGCCAGTGTCTAATAATCCCTGAAATGTCTGATCATTTCCTTTTCCCCAATGCACAGTTACTCTGGCAAAAGGCCGTAGGTCTCCCTGGGGAAAGGTGGGAGGAAGATTAACAGTATAAATTTTTGGCAGTTTAACAGGATCCTTCCCCAAGGGGACCTGGCCTTCTCCTCACTCAAGGGGCTCTGGGTCTGTAAACTGTCTCAAGCCTGGGAATTGATTAAGGGGCCATGATTCTCTGCATCTGTAATTTGAGTTAGGGTTTTGTTCACTCGACCTAGAACTCTTCTGCTTATACAGATCCAGAAGAAATTTAGTAGACTGCCCATGTATTTCACTTCTAGGTACCTCATGATGTATTAGCCAACGCCATAACTCCATGCCACTCAGACTATTCTGTGTGCTGTTTTGAATCTGTCTTTCATTGCAGTAGCCATGCCCACCTTGCCTTTGGCGATTAACTGCCAAAACTTGACTTTACCAGACCGAGATCCGATCATCCCCATAATGTTTAAGGATTCCCATTCCATTACAGTCCTCCCTACAGTAAAATCTGGACTGCAGAGAAGAGCAACCACAGAGCTCTTCAGAGAAGATGGAGTCAGTCTTACAAATTTAGGTGTGTCCTCTGGACATTCCTGGGATGGGTGGGCAGGTCTCAAATGGTAAATCCATTCTACCATTCCAATCTCTCTAAGCCTTTGAATCCCCTCGTCTACTGTATACCAAGGCAAATCGGGCATCTCAACATCAGAAATGGTAGGCCATCGTTTGGTCCATGTTTCAGTCAGTCACTCAAACAAACTGTTAGAGCCCTTTCTAACTCCTCGAGCTACAGTGTTGAATCCAGAATTTCTGCTTAGTGGGTCCATATCAATAAATTCAGCCTGATCCAACTTTATATTCCTTCCACCATTATCCCATGTCCTTAGTATCCATTCCCACACATATTCCCCTGATTTCTGTCTATATAAGTTGGAAAACTCATTCAGTTCTTTCAGAGTATAGCATACTTCTTCATGGGTCACACTCTGTACTTCACCTTTGGGGGCTTGTTGTGATTTTAGTCTAGTAATAGGTCTCGAAGAGAAGAAGGGTGGTGGGGGATGGGTAAGGAGAAGGATTAGAGATGTCTTGCAGGCTGCTGACCTCAGGGCATCCCTTTACATTTTCTTCTGGTGAGAAAGGGTCAATCTCTTCAGGCAGGGGTTGGAAGGCAGATTCTTCAGGGCAGGGTGGAGGTTGGGCAGCGCATGCTGGAGTTTGGCTGGTATCTGCCTCGTGGCTGGGAGGAGGTCCAGACTCTCTGGGGCAGACCAGAGGCTGGGCAGTGCAGGCTTCAGTTTGGCTGGTACCCACCTCAGAGCTGGAAGGAGGTCTGGACTCCCTGGGGCAGGCCATCACAGGTTTATCTGGTAAAGTCTCAGCAGAATTTAGAGTTCCAATGTCCCCACCAATATTATCATCATCCCATATGTCTCCATCCCAATCCTCGGGGTTCCACTCTTTTCCAGTCAATGCCTTCACTTTAATTGCAGAAACCCTGCGAGGTTGAGATTTTAGTTTCCTCTGTAATTCTGCTACTCATACAATGAGAGTCTGGGTTTGATTCTCAGGTATTTCATCTGTGGCTACAGGAGACAAGATTTTCCTTCAAGGCACATGTAGAAACTTTCATATCATTCATGCAATATTTAAGTTTCAAATTTGAAGACTTTAGCTCATCTCTTTCTTTTGTAATTGTATCCAGAGTATCTAGGAGGAGCCAGCCAACATCATTATACTTTTTGACTCCACGAAATTCTGTTAAGGTGTTCAAAACACTTTCACCCAGATCCTTGCTTCTTATAAGTGTGGAAGTAGGGGAATCCAGTGATGCTATTTTGCATATCTCTATTGTCAGCTCATGCCATGGACTGTTAGCAAGCTCTTCATTATTGGAAAGGGAGTCATTAGTACCCTTGAGTCCAATTAGAGTAGAGAGCCAATTACAAAACTTCCAGAACCACCTCAGACATCCCATGTTTAAGACTCTGTTCCTCAAGAACCACTCCTGGTACCAAGCTGTATTAGTCAGGGTTCTCTCGGGAAACAGAATCAACAGGAGATATCTGTCAATAATATAAGATTTTATAAGAGTCCTTCACATGACCGTGGGGATGCACAAGTCCAGGTTTCACAGGCAAGCTGCAAGCCAGGGGCTCCGATGAAAGTCCGATGAAAGGTCCTTGATGAGTTTCTGGGAGAAGTTGGCTGTCCAACGATGAGCTGGGAAATTCTCTCTGAATGTTGAAATCACTTTCCCTTTTAAGGCATTCAACTGATTGGATAAAAGCATCATCAATTGCTGATGCAATCTCCCTGTTTGATGCAGATGTAATCAGCCATCCATGCAGTAAACTCACAGGTGATCAAAGTCCATAAATGCTCTTGTATTACAATTAGCCCAGTGCTTGCTGGACCTAATACCTGGACACAATTACCTGGCTGAGTTGACACATTAGCCTAACCATCACAAGAAATCAGTACTTAATCTTATTGGGCATCCCTGGTATGTGATGAACTGCTTTTCTCTTGCTGCTCTCAGGATTCTCTCTTTATCTTTGATATTTGACATTCTTATTAGTATGTGTCTTGGAGTAAGTCTATTTAGATTTATTTGTAGGGAGTATGTTGTGCTTCTTGACATGGACATCTATGTCCTTCAGTAGGGTTGGTAAATTTTCTACCATTATCTCCTCAAAGTTCCTTCTTCCCCTTTCCCCTTCTCTTCTTCTGGGACACCCATGGCACATATGTTTGCATGTCTCTTGCTGTCATTTGGTTCCCTGAGACCCTGTTCAATTTTTCCCATTCTTTTCTTTATCTGTTCTTTTGTATGTTTGTTTTCAGAGGCCCTCTCTTCAAGCTTGCTGATCCTATCTTCTGCCTCTTCAAATCTGCTCCAGTGTATTTTTAATTTCATTTACTGTGCCTTTCATTCCCATAAGATCTGCTATTTTTCTATGTGTATTAGTCAGCCAAAGGGATGCTGATGCAAAATACCAGATATCGGTTGGCATTTATAAAGGGTATTTATTTGGGGTAGAAGCTTACAGTTACCAGGCCATAAAGCATAAATTTCTTCCCTCACCAAAGTCCATTGCCACGTGTTGGGGCAAGATGTCTGCTCATGTCTGCCAAGAGTTCAGGCTTCTTAGATTCCTCTCTTCCTGGTGCTTGCCTCTCTCTGGGCTTAGGCTTGCTTCTCTCCACAAGGCCAGCTGTAGTCTATCAGGTGAACGGTTCGTCTCTTCCAGGGGCCTTCTGTTCTTCCTCACCACCAAGCTCTTCTGTGTGCTTGCTTCCCTGGGCTCCAGCATTAAAACTCAGCTTCAGAACCCCACCTCAAAACACTCCAACTCTGTCCTTTGCAATGTCTTTTATCTTTGAGATCCCACCCACCAAGGGGCGGGGCTCAACACCCTACTGAAGTGGCCCTAATCATAACTTAATTATCCCCAGATGAACAGACCAGTTTACAAGCATAATCCAATATTTATTTTTGGAATTCATAACTATATCAAACTGCCAAACTGCTACACTGTGTATGCTTTCAAATTCTTCTTTGTGCTCACCCAGGATCTTAATAGCCTTAATCTCTTTAGCCATCTCATTGAATTTATTAAGGTGATTTGTTTGAACATCTATGATTAGTTGTCTCAACTCCTTTATTTCATCTGGAGGCTTAAAGTTTTTTTCCTTTGACTGGGATGGAGCTACAGGTATGGGCAGGAAACTAAGTTATGCAGATCAAAACTGACTGCAGACTTCCGGGAAGATGGTGGACTAGTAAGGCACGGGAATCTCTTCTCCAGAAAAATAGCTAGAGGACAAGCAGAAACAGCCCCGAAAAAGATATTCTAGGGTTTAGGACAGCAGGTGAAGGCTGCACACCACCCAGAGGAGAGAGGGACAGAAGAGGGAAATCGCGTCAACAGAACTGTGAGTTGCATGTAGCAGCTTCTGCTGCTGCCGGCACCCTCTCCCACACTCTTCAGAATTCTCGGGCCTCTGGGCCTGCAACCACAGACAAAGGGGGCTTCAGGGATCTGCCACTCCTGGAAAGGGGAGAGAGAGGGACACAGCCTTAGGCTGACTCAGGTTCTGACCTCAAATTTGGGCTGCGGAGCCCCACGGACCCTTCCACACTGCGGTTTGCCCTGGGAACCTAGAAAGGACTGGAGAAATCCGACCCTCCCAACCTCCCTGTCTTCTAGCCTGGACTAATTGTTGAGGACTCCAAGGGAGAGGGGAGAGAGAGCCTGGGGCTGACCCTGCTTTTGACTCCCGGGTTTGGCCTGCCCTGTCCCTAGAACCCTTCCAGGCCAGGTGGGACCGCGCCATTGTTTGTCTTGGAGTCTGCAAGGGGCTAAAGATACACAAACCTCCCAATCTCCTCCTCTACTAACAGGGACTGATTGTTGAGGATTCAGAAGAGAGTGGAAATATTTCCTAGCTGGGAAAAGGGGGGCGCTACGAGAGAAGTCTGGAGAACTGTCTCAGAAAGTTTGAATCAAGGGCTCTTAGCCCCCAGACAGGAAGCTCTATCACATTGATCTGGCCTGTGTCACAACAAATATGATTCGACCAGGCATTGAATTGAGAGCTGCCAACAAGCACCATCTCCTGGCAGACCAAGGAAGTGCACATAAGAAAATTAATAAGTAAGAGAGGCTTTTCCTGGCCTCTATAGCCTCCCTGCCCAAGGCCCTAGGAAACGACTCTACAACCAATTACTGGGTCCAGTGCCCAGTTTTGAGCAACCAGCAGAACAATCCTAACAATCAAGTTTGAGCCAAAAATCAAAGAGCTGTGGTAACTCACAGCCTCCTGCCACTAAAACCCCATAAAAGAGAAAGAGATAGAGCATCTAAGTAAAATACAAACTAACCAGATGCCTAAGCACCAGCAAAAAATTACGAGCCATACTAAGAAAATAGAAGACATGGCCCAAGAAAAGGAATACAGCAAAGTCCCAGAAGAGATGCAGAATTTGAGAGAACTAATCAGTGAGATGAGCACAAATTTCCAAAATTAAATTAATGAGATGAAAGAGAATATAGTTAAAGAGATCAATGACATCAAGAAGTCATTGAGTGAACGCAAAGAAGAATTTGAAACACTGAACAGAAAAGTAACAGAGTTCATGGGAATGAAAGACACAATAGGTGAAGTCAAAAATACATTTGAAGCATACAACAGCAGACTTGAAATGATAGAAGAAAGAATAAGTGATACTGAAGACAGAAATTGAAGAGGGAAAAGAACAGAGAGAGAAAAGAATGGAAAAAATTGAGCAGGGGCTCAGAGAGTTGAATGACAACACAAAATGCAAGAACATATGTGTCATGGGAGTTCCAGAAGGAGAAGAGAAAGGAAAAGGGGCAGAAAGAGTATTTGAGGAAATAATAGCTGAAAATTTCCCAACTCTAACGAGAGAAATGAACTTACATGTCCAAGAAGCACACCGTACCCCAAAAAGAATAAATCCAAATAGACCTACGCCAAGACACATATTATTCAGAATGTGAAATGTAAAAGATAAAGAGAAAATTCTCAGAGCAGCAAGAGAGAAGCAAACGATCACGTATAAAGGATGTCCAGTAAGACTTAGTGCAGATTTCTCTTCAGAAACCATGGAGGCAAGAAGACAGTGGTATGATACAATTAGGAAACTGAAAGAGAAAAACTGCCAGCCGAGAATTCTTTATCCAGCAAAACTGTCCTTCAAATATGAAGGTGAATATAAAGTATTCACAAACAAACAGAAACTAAGAGAGTTTGCAAAAAAGAATTCACCTTTGCAGGAAATATTAAAGGAAGCCTTAGAACCTGAAAGAAAAGGACAGGAGAGAGAGGCTTGGAGGAGAGTATAGAAGAAAGAAAAGCAGAAAGGATAACCCAAAGAGTAAAAAGAGAGACAAAAATAAGATGACATATGAAAACCAAAGAATAAAATGGAGGAAATAAATAGTGCATTTTCAGTAATATCACTGAATGTGAATGGATTAAATTCCCCAATCAAAAGATACAGGCTGACAGAATGGATAAAAAAACATGAGCCATCCATATGCTGCTTACAAGAAACTCACCTCAGACCCAAGAATACAAGCTGGCTGTATTGAAAGTAAAAGGTTGGAAAAAGATACTCCACGTGAATAGTAAACAGAAAAGAGCAGGGGTAGCTATACTAATATCAGATAAAACAGACTTCAAATGCAAAAAAGTGATAAGAGATGTGGAAGGCCATTATATATTAATAAAAGGGACGATCCTCCAGGAAGATATAACAGTCATAAATATCTACGCACCTAACCAGGGTGCCCCAAAATATATGAGGCAAACTCTGGCAAAACTGAAGGGAGAAATAGACATTTCTACAATAATCGTTGGAGACTTCAACACCCCTCTCACATCATTAGATAGAACAACTAGACAGAAGATCAACAAGGAAACAGAGAACTTGAACAATATGTTAAACAAGTTAGACCTAACAGACATATACAGAACACTGCATCCAAACTCAGCGGGTTATACATTCTTCTCAAGTGCCCATGGATCTTTCTCCAGGATAGACCACATGTTAGGTCACAATACAGCTCTCAATAAATATAAAAAGATTGAAATTATACAAAGCACCTTCTCAGATCATAATGGAATGAAACTAGAAATCAATAACAGACAGGAAAAAAGTAAATTTGCAAATGTATGGAGACTGAACAACACACTCCTAAATATTCAGTGGGTCAAAGAAGAAATTGCAAGTGAAATCAGTAAATATATTGAGACAAATGAAAATGAGAACACAACATATCAAAACTTATGGGATATAGCAAAGGCAGTCTTGAGAGGGAAATTTATAGCCCTAAAATGCCTATATTAAAAAACACGAAAGAGCTAAACTCAAAGATTTAACTGAACAACTTGAGAAACTAGAAAAAGAACAGCAAACCAATCCCAAAGCAAAAAGAAGGAAAGAAATTATAAAGATTAGAGCGGAAATAAATGAAAATGAGAACAGAAAAGCAATAGAGAAAATCAATAAAACCAAAAGCTGGTTCTTTGAGAAGAACAATAAAATTGACAACCCCCTCGCTAGACTAACAAAGAGAAAAAGAGAGAAGATGCAAATAAATACAATCAGAAATGAAAGGCGGGAAATTACAAATGACCTCACAGAAATAAAAAGAATCATAAGAGGATATTATGAGAAACTATATGCCAACAAACTAGACAACCTGGATGAAATGGACAAATTTCTAGAAACTCATAACCAACCTACACTGACACAACAAGAAATACAAGAACTTAACAAACCAATCACAATTAAGGAGATTGAATCTGTCATCAAAAATCTCCCAGCAAAGAAAAGTCCAGGACCAGATGGCTTCACAGGTGAATTCTACCAAGCATTTCTAAAAGAATTAACACCAATCCTGTTTAAACTCTTCCAAAAAATTGAAGAGGAGGGAAAATTACCCGACACATTTTATGAAGCCAACATCACCCTAATACCAAAGCCAGATAAAGATTCCACAAGAAAAGAAAATTACAGACCAATCTCTCTCATGAAATTCTCAACAAAATATTTGCAAATCGAATCCAACAGCATATCAAAAGACTTATACATCACGACCAAGTGGGATTTATTCCTGGCGTGCAAGGCTGGTTCAACATAAGAAGATCAATCAATGTAATACACCACATTAACAAATTGAAGGAAAAAAACCACATGATCATCTCAATAGATGCAGAGAAGGCATTCGAAAAAATCCAACATCTTTTTTGATCAAAATACTTCAAAAGATAGGAATAAAAGGAAAATTCCTCAATATGATAAAAGGCATATATGAAAAACCCATAGCCAACATCATACTCAATGGGGAAAGGTTGAAAGCTTTCCCCCTAAGATCAGGAACAAGACAAGGATGCCCACTGTCACCATTGTTATTCAACATTGTACTAGAAGTTCTAGCGAGGGCAATTAGACAAGACAAAAAAATTAAAGGCGTCCAAATAGGAAAAGAGGAAGTAAAACTCTCACTGTTTGCGGATGACATGATCCTGTATTTAGAAAATCCTGAAGTATCCACAACAAAGCTACTTGAATTAATAAATGAGTTCAGCAAAGTGGCAGGATATAAGATCAACACGCAAAAATCAGTAATGTTTTTGTACACTAGTACTGAACAATCCGAGGAGGAAATCAGGAGGAAAATTCCATTTTCAATAGCAACAAAAAGACTCAAGTACCTAGGAGTTAATTTAACCAAGGAAGTACAGGACCTATATGCAGAAAACTACAAAACAATGCTAAAAGAAATTTTAAAAAGACCTAAACAAATGGAAAGACATTCCGTGTTCATGGATTGGAAGAATAAATATCGTGAAGATGTCAATCTTGCCCAAACTGATTTATAGATTCAATGCCATACCAATCAAAATCCCAACAGCTTACTTTACAGAATTAGAGAAGGCAATTACCAAATTCATCTGGAAGGGTAAGTGCACCCGAATAGCCAAAAGTATTCTAAAAAAGAAGAGCAATGTGGGAGGAATTTCACTGCCTGACCTTGAAACATATTACAAAGCTACAGTGGTCAAAACAGCATGGTACTGGCATAAAGATAGACATATCAATCAGTGGAATAGAATTGAGAATCCAGAAATAAACCCTCACGTATACAGTCAACTGTTTTTTGACAAACCTACCAAGCCCACGCTGATGGGAAAAAACAGTCTCTTCAACAAATGGTGTTGGGAGAACTGGATATCTATAACCAAAAGAATTAAAGAGGACCCCTATCTCACCCCCTATACAAGAATCAACTCAAAATGGATCAAAGATCTAAATATAAAAGCCGGGACCATAAAACTACTTGAAGAAAATGTAGGGAAACATCTTCAAGACCTTGTAGTAGGTGGTGGTTTCTTGGACCTCACACACAAAGCACGTGCAACAAAAGAAAAAGTAGATAAATGGGACCTCCTCAAAATTAAACACTTTTGCACCTCACAGGACTTTGTCAGAAGGGTGAAAAGGCAGCCAACTCAATGGGAAAAAAATATTTGGAAATCACATATCTGATAAGGGTTTAATATCCAGGATATATAAAGAGATGTTACAACTCAACAATAAAAAGACAAATGACCCAATTAAAAAATGGGCCAAAGACTTGAATAGACATTTCTCCGAAGAAGAAATACAAATGGCAAAAAAACACATGAAGAAATGCTCAACATCACTCATGATTAGGGAAATGCAAATCAAAACTACAATGAGCTATCATTTCACACCTATCAGAATGGCCACTATTAAAAAGACAGAGAACTACAAGTGTTGGAGAGGATGTGGAGAGATAGGACCACTTCTTCACTGTTGGTGGGAATGCAGGATGGTACAACCACTATGGAGGACTGTTTGGCAGTTCCTAAAGAAGTTGAATATAGACTTGCCATGTGACCCTGCAATACCACTACTGGGTATATACCCAGAAGAACTGAGAGCAGTGACACGAACAGACATCTGCACACCGATGTTCATAGCCACATTATTCACCATTGCCTAAAGTTGGAAACAACCCAGGTGTCCATCAACAGATGAATGGATAAACAAACTGTGGTCTATTCACACAATGGAATATTATGCAGCTGTAAGAAGAAATGAAGTCGTAAAGCATATGGCAACATGGATGAACCTGGAGGACATTATGTTGAGTGAAACAAGCCAGACACAAAAGGACAAATACTGTATGAATGCATTACTATGAACCAAATATATTGTGTAATATATTGTTTGATTAAAAAAAAAATTACATGTATCCATTACATTTAATTGAGAAATGTATATATTTATTCATCTGTTTACTTTTTAGTTTTTAATTATTTATGTTTTCAATTATTAAATGTACAAAATAAAGTTAAAAAAAGTAAAAAAAAACAAAAAACAAAAAACTGACTGCAGTTGCCCAGATAGACTGACTAAGTATTGGCCCCCCTTCTGCCTTGCCCGTGGTGGGGATGGAGTCCCAGGTGTGAAATAATCTTGTCTGTGTGGGCCAAAAGTGACTGCAGTTGCCTGGAGAGGCTGAGGGAGCACTGTCCCTCCTCCTGCTCTGTTAGGGACAGGGATGGAGCCACAGATGTGTGCAATAGTCTGGTCTGTGTGGCTGCAGTTGCCCAGAGAGGTTGAGGGAACACTGTCCCTCTTGCTCTATCAGGAGCTGGGATGAAGCCACAGATGTCCAACAATCCAGTCTGTGTGAACTGAAAGTGCCCATAGTTGCCTGGAGGGGCTGAGGGAGAATCACCCTCCCTCCTATCCTATTGGGATTGAGGATTAAGCCACAGGTGTCCAACAATCTAGTCCATGCATGTCAAAAGTGCCTATAGTTGCCCAGAGAGTCTGGTGCAGTTATCCCAGCTTCCTCTCTGCCAGAGTTGGGCTGGACCCTAGGGGTAGGGCAGCAATTTGATCTGGGTGGAAAGAATCTGGTCCCTACCATCATTATAATTTTCAATCAGCCCCATTTCCCCACATGCTGGGGGCAGAGTTAAAATGGAGGTTACCAGCCTCTTCCCGACTTGGACAGGTTCAAACTTTACCTGTTCTTTGGATTTGACTTTAGCCGCTGAATTTACTAATCTGTAGCTGAAGTCAGCTACATCCATCTCTTCCTCCCTTGTTTTTAGGAAATGGAGCTTCCAACTCCAGTCAGGAAATAGCTTCCGACACATCTTGCACCACCAGTGGGGGATGGGCACTGGCCTCTGAGGCATGACATGCTCTACTCAGGAATCTTCACTGCAGATGGTCAGTTTCCTTCTTCTGTTCTTCCAGGTTGCTCTTGTGGTCTCCTGGGTCCCTCAAACAGGTGATTTAGATAGCTCTGACTGACTACTAACTGCACATTAGGAAGAGCTGACTCTTGGAGCTCCTTACTCTGCTGCCATCTTCTCCCTCCTCTGGCCAATTGAGTTTTGTTTTTTGTTTGTTTTTTAGTAGGTACAGGGGATTGAGCAGGCACTCAAACCACTGAGCTACACCTGCTCCCTTGATTTTTTATAAAAGTGCCAAGTCCACTCAATCGGGAAAGAATAGTCTCTTCAACAAATGGTGCCAGGAGAACTGGATAACCTTATGCAAAAGAATGGAGGGGGACTCCTATCTCACACCATATACAAAAATTAACTAAAAAATGGGTCAAGGGCCTAAATATAAGAACCAGGACTATCAAACTCTTAGAAGAAAATGTAGGGAAGCATCTTCAGAACCTTTTGTTAGGCAATGGATTCTTAGATCTTATACCAAAAGCATGAGCAATAAAAGAAAATATAGATAAATGGGATCTCATCAAAATGAAAAACTTTTTTGCAAAGGACTTTATCATGAATGTAAAAAAACAACCTACAGAATGGGAGAAAATATTTGGAAACTACATATCCAATAAGGGTTTAATATCCAGAATTTATAAAGAAATCCTACAGCTCAACAACAATAAGACAAACAACCCAATGGGCAAAAGACTTGAATAGACAATTCTCCAAAAAAGATATATAAATGGTCATAAGGCACATGAAAAGATGTTCAACATCATTAGCCATCAGAGAAATGCAAATCAAAACCACAATGTGATGTCACTTCATCACCACTAGAATGGCAACTATTTTTAAAAAATGAAAGATAACAAATGTTGGAGAGGATGAGGAGAAATAGGAACACTCATTCATTTTGGTGGGACTATAAAATGGTGTAACATGTGGAAAACAGTTTAGTGGCTCCTCAGAAAGTTAAGTATAGAATTACCATATGACCCAGCAATCGCTTCTAAGTATATACTCAAATGAATTGAAAGATGGACTCAAACAGATATTTGTACACAGATGTTTATAGCAGCATTATTCACAACTACCAACAGATGGAAGCAACCTAAGTGTCCATCAATAAATGAATGGATAAGCAAAATGTGGTATATGCATACAAAGGGATATATGCAGCTGTGAAAAGGAATGGAGTTCTGATACATGCGACAACATGGATGAACCTTGAAGTCATCATGTTAGGTGAAATAAGTCAGACACAAATGGACAAATATTGTATGATCTCACTGATATGAAATAATTAGAATCAGTAAATTTATAGAGTCATAAACTAGAATACACCTGTTTACCAGGGGCTGGTTACCAGGGACTGGGGAAGGGGGAGGGAATGGGGAATATTAAAGCTTTATTGGTGCAAAATTTCTGTTGGGGATGATGGAAAGATTTTGGTAATAGAGAATGGTTATGGTAGCTTCACATTGTGAATGTAATTAACACTGAATTATATAATTTTTGTGGTTGAAGAGAGAAATTTTGGATTGTATATATGCTATTAAAATAAAAATTAAAAAAACATAGTACTGTGCATCACAAACTGAACTCTAATGTAAACCATGAACTATAGTTAATAGTACAACTATAAAAATATTTTTTCATCAATTGAAAGGGGGCATTATATGGGAACTCTCTAGTGTAAACCTACAACTTCTCTAGTAAAGAATTATATTAAAAATACCTTTCTGTATCTGTTCATATAGACTAACTTCTCTTTTTAAATTTCTGCATAGAACATATGTAGCATCATCGATTTAGCCATCTTCCTGATCATGGGCGTTAGTTTTGTTTCAAACTTTTATTATTAGCAATGCTTTGGTGCACATCCTTCCATGCATGTATTTGTGCACTTACACGAGTATTGTTGAACGGTAGTGTCCTAAAAATGGAATTGCTGAATTGAAGAGAATGCACATCTACATTGCCCTCCAAAAAGGCTTTACCAATATTTACTACCTTCAATACATGTGAGAGTCCTTCTTTATCCACACCCTTAATAATACTTGGCAGTACTGATCTTTTATTTTTGCCAATTTGATGGGCAAAAGGAAATATGAAAAATTTATTTCATTAGAATTTCCTTATTACATGAGATGATATTCTTATATATATTTTTTAGATATTTATATTTCTCCTGTGAATTGCCTGTTCTTATATTTGACCTATTGAAAAAAAATTGTTCTGTTCTATTTTTCATTTTATTCAATATTTTTTCTTTTCTTTTTTTTAAAATAGTGTATTTTAAGTAAAATAAAAATATTTTTGTTCTTCATGAAATTGAACTATTATAATCAGTTGTACTCCTCATTTCTGGCACACTAATAATTTTTTCATGTATGACCTCTCTTTTTGTGGCTCCCTCTTTTTCTATCCCTAACTCTATTCTCTTTGGCACTCCTCCCATAGGCATCTACTCATTTATTTAGTGCATGTGCTTGAAACTACCATTCATTCCTTTATTTATGCATATATGCATCTATGATCAATATTGTATTTTGAGTGCTTTATATTTCAGAATAATATTGTGGTATACATCTCATACTGTTTTGTTTTTAAATTTTTATTGTGGATATATATAAAATATAAAATTCCCAATTTTAACCACTTTCAAGTACACAGTTCAGTGGTATTTATTGCATACACAATGCTTTGCTACCAACACCACCATCCATTACCAAAAATTTTCTATCACTCCAAACAGAACTCTGTATCCACTAAAAACATTAAACTGTCCCCCCTTACTCCACCCTTGGTAATCTGTAATCTGCCTTCTGTCTCAATAAATTTGCATAGTCTAGTAAATCCTTTTGTGCCTTGCTTGTCTCATTCAACATAATGTCTTCAAGGTTCATCTTTGTTGTGGCATGCATCAGAACTTCGTTCCTTTTTACACCTAAATATTCCATTGTATGCACATACCACATTTTGTTTATCCATTCATCTTTTGATGGACATATGGGTTGTTCCACCTTTTGGCTATTGTGAATAATGCTGTTATGAACATTGGTGTACAAAAATCTTTTCTAGTCCCTCCTTTCAATTCTTTTGGGTATATACCTAGAAGTGATAGTGCTGGGTCATATAGTAACTCTATGTTTAACTCTTTCCACAATGGCATCACCATTTTACATTCACACTAACAAGGTACGAGGGCTCTAATTTCTCCACATCCTCACCAACACTCTTCTTTTTTTAAAATTATTTTTAATGGTAGCCATTAGAGTGGGTGGGAAGTGTTATCTCATTGTGGTTTTGATTTGTATTACCTTAGTCTAATGCTTTTGAGTATCTTTTAATGTGTTTATTGGCCATTGGTATATCTTCTCTGGAGAAATGTCTATTGAAGTCCTTGGCCCATTTTTATTTATTTATTTATTTATTTTAAAGAAACTTGATTACATGACTGCTACATAAAAAATTTAGGGGACTCCCATATGCCCTGCTCTTTCCCCCTCCCACACTTTCCCACATTAACAACATCCTTTATTAGTGTGGTACATTTGTTACAATTGATGAACACATATTGAAGCATTGCCTCTTACTGTAGATTATAATTTACATTATAGTTTACACACTGTCCCGCGCAATTTTGTAAGTTTTGACAAAATATATAATGGCCTGTATCCATCCTGGGGGCCCATTTTTAAATTGAGTTGTTTATCTTTTTTTGTTATTCTTGAGTTGTAGTAGTTATTACTATATTCTGGATATTAAAACCTTATCAGATATGTGGTTTCTAGGTATTTCCTCCCATTCTGTTGGTTGTGTCTGTTCACTTTCCTGATAATGTCCTTTGATGCACAAAAGTTTCAATTTGTTGAAGTTCAATTTATCTATTTTTTCTTTTGGTGCACATGCTTTTGGTGTAAAGTCTAAGAATCCATTGCTTATGGGAAGCGGCTGTGGCTCAATCAGTAGGGCTCCCGTTTACCATATGGGAGGCCCCGGGTTCGGTTCCCGTGGCCTCCTGGTGAAGGCAAGCCCACCCGCACGGCGTGGTGGTTGCACAAGCAGCAAGGGGGGGGTGTAAATGAATAAATAAATAAAATTAAAAAAAAAAAAAAAAAAGAATCCATTGCTTAATACAAGGTACTGAAGATATTCCCTATGTTTTCTTCAAATAATTTTATAGTTTTAGCTCTTATATTTAGGTCTTTGGTTCATTTTGAGTTAATTTTTGTATATAGTGTGAGTAAAGGGTCCATTTTAATTCTTTTGTAGGTGGATATCCAATTTTCCCACCACCGTTTGTTGAAAGACTATTCTTTCCGCATTGAGTGGACTTGGCATCCTGTTGAAAATCGCTTGGCCATAGATGTGAAGGTTTATTTCCAAACCCTCATGGTTTATATATCTGTCCTTGGGCCAGTACCCCACTGGTTTGATTACTGTAGCTTTGTTCTAAGTTTGAAATCAGGAATTGTGAGTCATCCAATTTTATTCTTCATTTCAAGATGTTTTGGCCATTTGGGGCCCCTTGCCCTTCCACATGATTTTTTTTTCTTTTTTTTAGGAGGCCCTGGGAGCTTGTATATGGGAAGCATGTGCTCAATCACTGAGTTACACACACTCCCCCTATATGAATTTGATGACTGGTCTTTTTTATATATATAAGTAAATAGCAAATCAGTTTTATTCAAGATTTTTAGAATACAGCAAATTTTGTGACAATTTATAAATAAGTTTCTAGGGAAGCGGCTGTGGCTCAATCAGTAGGGCTCCCGTTTACCACATGGGAGGCCCCGGGTTCGGTTCCCAGGGCCTCCTGGTGAAGGCGGGCCCGCCCGCACGGCGTGGTTAGCTGACCCAGCGAGCACAAGCGGCAAGGGGGGGATAAATGAATAAATAAATTAAAAAAAAAAAAAAATAAGTTTCTAGTGTAATAATAAAATACTTTGAAACAAGGAAACAATATAGCAAAGTTCATTTCCAAATGTAAAAGCAATTACCCGTTAATTAGGAGTGACTGACATTGATGCATAATTTTCTTTGTTTTTTAAAAAAATTGTTACAATCAGATATATAACCACTTAGTTATACCTAAATTCTTCCTGTTAAAAATATCTTCTCTTAGAAGATCCAGTTTAAACATCTTACGCTTTTCTTCAGTGATTTTCTCCAAATAGTGGTGAAAGTACTCCTTGATGGACAGAATTCAGGTAATGTTTTTGAGGGAGCCCGGCTCCATCTTGTGAAGTAGGTCTAGTTCAGAACGTAACAAGCGAGGTGGTAATTAACCAAACTACTAATCTTATTAAAAATTAACAGCTTTAGGTATCTTTGTTTGGGGTTTCTGAAGTTAGGAGCATTCAAAATTTCTTCACAGTCTGATATTATTCCCTTTGCCCAGCGACCAACTGTGATGTCTTTTCCTTATTCTTGACTTTAATTGGATTTTTTTGTTCGTTTGTCTCAGATAATATTTTGTAAACAGTTTTATTGAGGTATAATTGAATTGTAATAAATCGCACATATTTGAAGTGTACAATGTGAGAAGCTTTGGCATATGTATACACCTGAGAAATCATCACCACAATCAAGATAATGAACATATTCATCACCCCCAAAAGTTTCCTCTTGTCCTTTATTATCCTTCCCTCTAGCCTTCCCCCTCCCTTTTATCCCCACGTAACTATCCATCTGCTTTCTGTTACTGAAAATTAGATTGCATTTCCTACAATTTTATGTAAATGGAATTATGAGGTATATGGCTCTTTTTGTCAGGCTTCTTTCACTTAGCTTAATTATTTTGATATTCATCCACATTGCAAGTGTCTGTAGTTATTCCTTTTTATTGCTGAATAGTATTCCATTGTATGGATATACAATTTGTTTATTTATTCATCAGTTGGTGAACATTTGGGCTGTTTCCAGTTGGTTTTTTGTTTGTTTTTTAGGAGGTACCAGGGAATGAACCTGGGACCTTGTACATGCAAAGCAGACGCTCAACCACTAAGCTACACCCACTTTACTGTTTCCAGTTTTTTTATATCACAGATACAGCTGCTATGAATATTCATGTACAAGTCTTTATGTAGAAATATGCTTTCATTTCTCTTAGGTAAATACTTAGGAGTGAAATGGCTGGATCATATGGTAAGTGTATGCTTAGCATTTAAAAATCTGCCAAACTCTTTTCCAATGTGGGTGTATCATTTTAGATTCCTACCAGCATTGCATGGGGGTTCCATTTACTCTACATTCTTGCCAATACTTGACATAGTCAGTCATTTCAATTTTAGCCATTCTAATAGGTGTGTGATTTTAATTTGCATTTTCCTAATGACGAATCTTTTCATATGCTTATTTGCTATTCATATATCCCTTTTGATGAAACGTCTGTTCAAATAATTGTTCATTTTTTAAAATTGAGTTGTTTGTTTTCTTAGGTTTAAGTGTTGAGAGTTCTTTAATCTGGATACAAGTCCTTTATCAAATATGCGATTAGAAAAAAATTTCCCCCAGTTCATGGTTTATCCTTTCATCTCTTAGAAGTGTCCTTAGAAAAGGAGAAATTCTTAATTTTGTTGAAGTCTAGTTTATCTATTTTTTCTTTTGTTGCTTGTGCTTTTGGTGAAAAGTCTGAGAATCCATTGCCTAATAAAAGTTTCTGAAGATGCTCCCCTCTGTTCTCTTCTAGGAGTTTTATAGTTTTGGTTCTTATATTTAGGCTTTTGATCTATTTTGAGTTATTTTTTGTATTTTGCATAAGATAGGGGACTCCTTTATCATTATGAAATGACCTTTTTTTTTTTTTTATCTCCGGTAATATTCTTCGTCCTGAAATCTACTTTGTCTAGTATTAGTATAGTCATTCCAGCTTTATTTTGATTAGTGTTAGTATGGTATATCTTTTTGCATCCTTTTATCTTTAACCTTTTCATGTCCTCATATTTTAATGGGTTTCTTGTAGGCAGCATACGGTTATGTCAGGCTATTTTTAAAAAATCTGATTTGACAAACTTTGCCTTTTAATTAGGGTTTTTAAACAATTTATATATAAGTGATTATTGATATAGTCAAGTTTAAATTTTTCATTTTGCTATTTGTTATCTATTTGTCCCATCTATTTTTTGTGTGTGTGTATTTTTTTTTTTTCATATTTTTCCGCTTCTTTCTCAGAAATACAACTGAATTTCTTTTCTTTCTTTTTTTTTTTTTTTTTAGGAGGTACTGGGGATTGAACCCACGACCTTGTACATGGGAAGCAGGAGCTTGACCACTTGAGCTACATCTGTTTCCCAACTGAATTTCAAAAGAGAGGTTCAGAGAAAGATTTGGGATTTTGGAGAAGAGCAATTAAGTCAAACTGATGATATCAGGACTTGTTTAATGTTGGAAATATCACTTTAATTGGATTGAAATATTTTGGATATGGGTAATGGTATAGGGAAGGCACTCTATATAGAGGAAATGGTATGAGCAAGGGGATGCAGGCAGGGAAGGATGAGTTTAGTTCAGGGAATAATAGATTGCTCAGGTGGCCTGAGGCTGAGTGACAGGAGCCATTGAAGGTACTTGAGGTATTGTCAGCTTCCTATGGACAGCCACACCTGGATGGCCTGCAGACACCTGAGATTCCTGTTAAAACCAAACTTATTATCTACCCTTCAGATTTGCTCTTTCTCAGTAGCCTCTAATTTAATGTGTGGCATCACCATCTTCCTAATATCTATACCAGAAGCCTCTAAGTCATCTTAATTGCCTCCTTGTTCCTCAAGCCTGCCCATCCCACCTGCAGGACACCTCTCAAATTTGAGCTTTCTTTTTTTAACCCCATGGTCTTGGACCCTCCCCTGTCTCCTCTCTCATTTTCTTAGTCTTCTTTCTGATTTCTCCACTTCTAGATTCTTTTCCCTTCAAACCATCCTTCAGCTCCTAGCTCTCTGCACCCCCTGAAAATTGAAATTCTGGGAATACGTACATTTTTCTGAAGAGAACCTGTAACTTCCATCAAAGTCTTAAAGAAAGCCACAGTTCTCCAAAGACTAAGGGCCGCTGCCCTGGATCTTTATTTCAAATGAAACAATTAATGCCCAGTTAACATGGTGCAGTTGACAGACTACAGAACAAGAAGTCAGGAGACTTAGGTTCTAGTTCTGGGGCTGCCATTAATTAGATGTACAATTCAGGGCAATGAGTTACCTGCTCTGCACCTGTATCCTCCTTTGTAAAATGGAGAAAGTTCTTTTCCAACCTCAAAATATTATTTTATCATTTACAAGCAGATTCCTTTAATGTCAAATATTTCACAGTTCATGTACTCTCAGTCTCTTCTCTGTTCTATTTCATTAGACTAACATTTACTGTGTGTGCCAGTCACTAAGCTAAGTTCTGGGTGTAGAAAGATAAATAAGACACTGTTTCTGCCACTTCAGGAGCTCACAGACCAATAGGATAGACAGATATGTAAACAATTAGTTATCACACAATGTCATAAACACTAAAATAGAGGTATGCAGAGCTCTGGAGCACAAAGGAGGCTTTCTGGGGGAGGGGCCTTGTAAATTTGCTTGGGAAAGTTGGTAAGGAGTCACAGAGGATGTCACATCTGAGTCTTGAAGGATGAATGGAACTTTCCAGACAGGGAAGGAAGAGGAAGGCATTTTAGGGCAGAGGCAGTAAGGAGCCACAACTTGGGAGAACAATGAGTATTTGGGCATAGTTTGAAAGTATGTATGTTGACTGTTTGGGCTTTGAATGCACAGCAGTGAGCAACAGGAGATAAGGCCTGAAGGGAGAGTGAGTCAAGGAGCACCGAGAAATTTTGACTTCATCTTGTAGACAGTGGGAAACCATTGAATTGTTTTAGGAGAGGGAGTGACAGTCGATTTCTCTTTCAGAATAATCCCATTGGCAACGAAGAGGAGGTTTAGTTGGAAGGGAATGAGACCAGTCAAGAAGACAGGGGTAGAGGGGAAGATAACAGGTTCTCTTTAGACCTATCACATTTACAGCCCTCAAGGAATATTGGGGTTATAATGTCCAGGAGGAAGTTGGAAATATGAGCCTGTTGCTCAGAAAGAGAACTGTATTTAGAAGTATTAGCAAGTAAGCATTGACTAAAGTCACAAGAGGGAATGACCATTGCTTTGGGAGAGCAGGTAGAGGAGTGAAGGGGCCTGAATTCTGAAAGTCTGCATTCTGGGAAATAAGCGAAATCAGGAGGTAGAAGGAGACTGAGAAGATGGCTGGATCGCAAAGGGCTAAGTAGTGAGGGGAAGAGGGAAGGATGATAGTGAAAATTTTACTCTTTTAAGAAGGTTGGGTGGGAAGGAAAGGAAAGAGGGGGCAGAAGCAAAGGAGGAGTAGAGGGAGCTATTTTATTTTGTTATGCCAGCTAGATGAAGATGAGTGAGGATTTAGAGAGATGAGAGACTGGATCTAATACACACCTAGATGTATTTATCTTGGGCAAGAGGCTGGGGCCCAGGGGTGGGGTTTCCCTTCTTCTAAGAAGGGAGGAAGGAGATCAGAAGGAGTTTAATTCAGTGGTTCTCACATTAGAATCACATGGAGAACTTTAAACCAACCAATCAACCAACCAACCAACAAAAAAACCACCAATAGCTGGGCCCCACCTTGGGACGTTCTGGTTTAATTAGTCTAGGGTGGGTCCTGGGCATTGGTATGCTTTCAAAGCTTCCCAGGTGATTAAAATCTGCAGTCAAAGTTGACAACCACTGGTTTAATTGTAGGCAACTTCCTAGATTGGTGATAATAGATGGGATTTGAGAAAACTCACACTTGATAAGGGTTGGGTGAATAGGATGTGGTAAAGGTTTGGGATAAGTAAAGTAAGGAGTGGGGAATGAGAAAGAGGTTAGAAGGGAAGAGAAGTCATGTTAACTTGGTGACTTTTATGTGCCAGCCACTGGATATGAGAAATGAATGAAGCTCAGTCTTTGTTCTCACAGCGGTCAGGATCTCAGGTGAGAGGGAGACACCTCACAATAACCCTATGAGAGTTCTTGACCAATTGAGGTTAGAAAATTGTTTTTTTTCCTATATTTTTAGTGAAAAAGAAATCCAGTTATTTCACAGTACAGACTGGGTCGGGAAATAATTTTGTAAGCCTTTGAGAGTAGCCTTTCTTGGAAGAGGGGTTGCTGGGGAAAGAGCTTTGACTATCTTGGGAGATCAGAATGTTTATCAGCAGGGCTGCAAGAAGATGGTTGATCTGGTCTGGGATGTGGGTACACTACTGGAGTCACCTGCACTTGGGAGGTGGCTTTGATGGCCATCCTGCTAGGGCGCCAGGCTTCCCTGCTTAAGTGAGGTAGTAAGGAATCAACTTTCTCAGCAGCAGTGCTGGGAAAGGGCCCTGCTTCTGCCAGTGGAAGACCTAACCTTTGCCCCTGTGGTCATGGCCTGGCTTCTATGGACAGTATGCCCTTCTCTGTAGCCTGGGACTTCCCTTGGACTGAATCCATTGCTACTTATTATTATTATTTTTAAAAATTGTATTGTGGTAACACATATACAACACATTTCCCATTTTAACCACTTTCAAGTATACAATTCAGTGGTATTGATTATATTCACAATGTCATGCCTACCATCACCACCATCCATTACCAAAACTTTTTCATCACCCCAAACAGAAACCCTATATCCACTGCTACATTTTTTTTTTTTTTTTTTTTTTATGATTTATTTATTTACTTTATCCATTTTAAACCCTCCCTTCCCCATTTGCTGTTTTGTGTCCATTCGCTGGGCAATTCTCTGTGTCTGTTTCCTGCCATCTCTTCTCATCCTCCTCCTCCAGTCTTCGATCCTGAAGACCTCCAACGTAGGAGAGAGGTGTTCTGCCACCTGCGTCACCTCGGTTCCTGGTTTTCGGAGCTTTTGAAGCATCTCATCTTGTCTCTCCTCTGCATCTCTCTCCTGTTACGTCATCATCTTGCTGCATGGCTCCCGGGACCTGGCGGCTCACCGGCACACAGAGCCTGGCAGCGCATGCGCCTTGTATATATTTTTAAAATTTTACCGGGAGGTCCCAGGGATCGAACCCAGGTCCCTCCATATGGCCGACAGATGCCCAACCATTTGAGCCACATCCGCCCCCCCCCCACTGCTACTTCTTGATTCCGTTGCATTTTACCAGGGAGACTCAACTTCCTGGAGTTCCTGAGAGGCCTCTGGTCTGCTGAGGCCTCCATCCCTGCTGCCTCAGGCCTGAGAACTGGTGAGGAGGTGAAAGAGTTTTAACTGAGGGACTTAGTTTTTGGCTTGGAATCTCCTTCCCTGAGCAAGACTCCTGGAGCATTGGGAGTCCTTTAGACATATAACAGTGAAAGGAAGCTTGACTGGGAATGGACTGGGGTACCATGGGTGTTTGGATGGAGCTCCTTCTGTTACCTTATTAGTTTTTTTTTCAGGCTTGAAGAAATTAAGAAACTTACCCAATTCCACAAAGCTAGGAGCTGTACATTCAAAGCCCAATCTATTCTACTCTGTTGTCCTTTGAGTCCCTGGCCTCCTTCTGTCAGTCACAGTAGGTTGGTCCCTTGGGAAAATCCTGGTTGGATGATGTCACCTCAGTGCCCTCCTCTGTCCTAAAGAATTAGGCTAGGCCTCTTGATTTTCCATTTTCCTCCTCTTTGAGTTTCCATTTTCTCACTATGTGAATTAAGTGTGTGAAATCCAGATGAGTTTCCATTCTAGGGATGAGGGTGGAGGGCTGTCCATAGAATTGCTGGATGGGATACATCACACCAATTAGATTTAATGTTGGGCCTCTTGTCTGTAATCTAGTGTTTTCATTGCAGAGATGAACCTACAGCGCCCAATCCCACTGGAGAAGAGAAAGGAGGAACTGAGTTTATTTCAGCTTGATGCCTGATATCTGCATATCCTGAAGCTGCATCTGCTGATATCCTGATTTAGGTTTCTAGCCTAGTTGGGGCCGTCTACAGAATTATCTATGATTCTGGAATCAGAAGCCCTGTTTCCAATTCTTTGGGCCCCTTGGAGATCTGTGAAACAGGCTAGCATTATGTGAACATAGTTCATACTAAACCCACTGGATAGTCAGATGGGGTCAGGGTAACCATGGCGGCCCCAACACTGTGTCAAATTACACACTTGCTGCAGAGCACTGAGGGTGTGCTCCAGGCAGGGCTGGGGCACCCCAAATTCTTCCTACTTCCCTTTATATTTCCTCAGCTCTCCCACAATTTGTCCTCATAGGCCTGGTTGTGGTCACTGCCAGGACTGGCACTCAGTAAGATACCAAATGAATGAGCACATGGGTGAATGCAGATTCTCGGGTACCTGAAATTATGACTCTGCATATTTCATGCAGTCTTAGTGCTGAGTCACTTACTGATCCATGATGTGGAAAAGGAGGATGGATGAGGAGAGGCAAAGGTTTGTGTGAAAGAGAAGGAAAATGTTTCTTAAGTTTCTGTTTTTGAACTGTCACAATGCAGATGATGATGACTCTGTCCCCATATTCTGTCAAGATAGAATGGAGGGAAGCAGCTGTGGCTCAATCAGTAGGGCTCCCGTTTACCATATGGGAGGCCCTGGGTTCGGTTCCCGGGGCCTCCTGGTGAAGGCAAGCCCGCCCGCACGGCGTGGTTAGCTGACCCAGCGAGCACAAGCAGCAAGGGGGGGATAAATGAATAAATAAATAAAATCTTTAAAAAAAAAAAAAAGATAGAATGGAGGTAATCTAAGCACCTTAAAAAAAATGTATATATATATATATACATAAAATAACATTTATGTAAGCAAATGCACATATATGCATATATATTTATATATCATTTTACAAATATTGGTATGTATTGTGAAAAATTTGATTTTTACCCACAATAAAAAAAAAATATATATATAGAATGGATAACCAAAAGAGATAAGATCATCACTGACTGCCACAGTAAATATTGCCTCGAATAGCGGGACTCCTGAGGGCTCTGGAGATATCAAGACACTACAGGCAGGGTTGACAGGTCAGGAGTTTGGCACCGTCAGTGGCCCTACTTTGGAATTTATGCTCCCCAGTGTGACAGAGTTGGACTCAGTTGTGGTTTCCCTACACATGGCTCTTCTGGCCCTTCTATTTGAACCTAGAGTTAGAACTAGAGTTGATAGGTTTATGTCCAAGCAACTTAAATCTTTGGGCTGTCCATGTGCCAGTCAGGCCCTGAATCTCAACAGAGTTGTAACACCTACTGTCCAGTTCATTGGACTCACTCGGGACAACTAAAAGGAAATTATGATGGACAACGACCTCCCAGGGAACAGAGAGAGTCTACAACTGCAAGCAAGAGAGTCCCATCCATCTGCCCCATGGGATCTAAGCCCCCTCTCAATTAGAGCTGGAGTGGGCATCACCATCCCAGAATCCTCAGGACTGGGGAATGAACAATGGACTAGAGTAGACTTACTGGTATTCTACTATAGACTTATTGTTATTCTAGCACTGGGAGAACTTTTATCATTGATGTGGAGGCAGTGGCCACCAAAGGTTCTGAGGGGAGTGAAAGGGGAAAAATAGGTGTAATATGGGGGCATTTTCGGGACATTGGAATTGTCCTGAATGACGCTGCAATTACAGATACAGACCATTATATATCTTGTCATAACTTACAAAACTGTGAGGGAGAGAGTTTAAACTATAAACGTAAACTATAATCCACACTTACTGGCAATGCTCCAATATGTGTTCATCAATTGTAACAAATGTACCACACTAATGAAGGATGTTGTTAATGTGGGAAAGTGTGGGAGGGGTAGGGAGTGGGACATATGGGAATCCCCTACATTTTTTTATGTATCATTTATGTAACCTAAGTATGTTAAAAAAAAAAAAAAAAAAAAAAGGGATGAGATCAAGTCTTAGAAAAAATTTTTCATCAGGGAGAAACAGAAATTCAGAAACAAGTAAGGAACAAGGGCTGGGAGTCTCCTTCCCTGAGATTTTTTAATGACAGGGTTGGGTGAAGAGGTATCCAGATAAAAAACTGCAGGATGTAGAGACGTTGAGACGCCCTTTCTCTTCCTGGGGAGAAGTTTGTGAAAAGTGCTTTTGAAGGGACACTGGTCTAGGTAAGTGCCAGGTTGCCCGGTAATAATACTAATGATAATAGTAATTCTTTTGCTTTCTCTTACTCATGCCAAGGGGAATGTGGATTTCCCCGCCACAGCCTAGGCTTTTTTGGTGGGGGAGGGGGGCCTCTCTTGGTGGATTCAGACTTATTGCCCCACGTCATGGATCCCTATTGGTTTCTTGGAGTGCTCTGGGGCAGAAATGTCCCAATTGTGCCAGATTATTTTGTGATTCCCTACAATCCCTGTGTAGTACCCTGGACTCCAAGGTATCTAAAACTCCTGGGCCAATCCTGCCAGCTAGGGGTTAGGAACCCAACTGGCCAACACATTTTTAGTCACGAAGGTTTCCTGGGAGAAGACCCCCTCCCCTCCCCCATCCAAACTCCCCAGCGCCCTCGCGGGTTTCCCCTCCCCCGCTCCCCCAAGGCAGGGTTCTCTTTGTAATTAATCCCAACGCTCAAACCAGAGGGGAGAAAAAAGTGTTAATGAGGGAGCATCCCAACTGGGCAGTCGTCGCTCGCAGCTAGTACATCGAGTAATTAAATTATTTTTGGAGGGGGGGTAGGATATTATGGTGATGGTGTCAGGGAGATCCCCGTATGCATGGGGAAGAAAAGGGGACCGTCTCTCGCCACTAATTAAACTCAAGGAGAACCCTCCCTTCCTGCAACCCTATAAGGGGAAATTCATCTTCCCATGTCCCAGATTCCACTGGATTCGTGTAGTCGGGTCTATGGGCTTGGCGGGGGTCTGGGGGCTTCGTCTCCAACAAGGGTGTCGGGAAGCAAAAGGCCCCAAGAGGGGCTGCAGGCTGGGCCAAGGCCAGGAATCGAGGCCTTCCCCTCCCCACCGTACGCGGCCTAATTCCCAGGATCCGGGAGGGCCGCGGGGCACCTGGAGGCGAAGGGCTGAGGGAGCGGCGACTAAGGGAAGAGCTGGGCCGCAGACAATGGACGCGGCGGCGGGAGGGGCGGGGGCTGCAGGAACAGCCGGGAGGCGGCACCCGGGAGCGCGCGCTCCCCCGCCCCCTGCTCCCCCTCAGCTCTCGTCCCCTCCCCCTTCACCCCTCCCCCACTCCGCCGCTGGCTCCGGGTTTGATTCCTGATCTCTGATTCCTGGGTCCTTGGTTCCGCCATGGGAGCCTGAGCGCCCCCATTCCCCCTGGCCCCCCGCCCCCGGGGCCTTGAGGGGGAAGAGGCAGCGGTCTGGGACGGAGCAGGGGGTGACCAGGCTGAGGAGCCCCCCTCAACCCCCAACCCCCACCCCCCACCCCCCACCCCCATCGCCCGCGCTGCCGGTCCGGGAGCGCGGAGTTCGGAGCTACCCAGGGCGCAGCGGATACAAAGGCGCCGGCCGGAGCCCGGCGCCCGCGGAGCCCACCCGGCAGCTCGCAGCGGCGGGTGAGTGCCGGGCCGCGGGGGCGAGTGCAAAGTTTGTAAAAAAGGAAGAAACAGAAAAGGAAGACAATCTTGCAAGGGGTCAGGGGCTGCCCGGCCCCAGAGCGAGCGGGGTGGCTTACGAGGTAGGGGGGCCTCGGGGCGACCCCCTTCTGGTCCACTCCCTCATCTCACAGCGAGTGCCCCCCCGAACTTTGGGCAGAGAAGGGGAGCGTGGGGAGGGGGCGGAGCCCGGGCCTGGAGAGCCGGGGACTTTCCTGGGCCCCGGGCCCGGGTGGGGACCTTAATGATCTCGGGGGAGCCGGTTGAAGCCGGAGACCCGGAATGTGTTTTGGAGGTGCTGGGAAAGGCGGTGGAAGGATCGGAGGCTTGGAGGTGTTGGAAGCTGAGGGGTGTTTAGGTGTCATACACACCTCAGGAGTGTGAGGAAGGACGGGGACAGGTATGCACTCAGGGTACAGTGCCGGGAGCGGGCCGGGGAGAGTCTAGAGGGGGTGTGTGTGCAGCCCAAGGATGGGGCTGGGGGCCGGGGAGAGTCTAGAGGGGGTGTGTGTGCAGCCCGGGGTATGGTGGCCGACGGGAGGGGCGCGGGCATCCCTCTCCCCATCATTTTTACCCATTTGGGGGGCAGTGGGCCCTGCATTAGTGAGGAAGAGCAGTGTGCATGATTCTTTGTTTTTGTGTATGTGCACGCCTTGACGTGCTAGGTGTTCCTGCAGGTGGGCCCCAGGGTTTGGATGTGTAGATGCTTCTGCGTGCTTGAGTGTGTCCACCCAGGGAAAAAGCTGGCCATGATTTCTGCCCTATGTTTGGACACGTATTTATGTGTATACTCAGGGGAAGGCATATGTGTATATATGTGTATGTACTGGGAAAAGGATTTATGGGAAAGAGCTGCTGAGGAAGGTGGGTGTGTAAGAGCAGAATGGGGCATGGTTTGATAGGTGTGCATATGCTCCTGTGCACTGGGAAGGGGTGTGTGTGCATTGGTGTTCTCATGTAGATTGCCTATCTGTGTTGATGGGCAATTGCCCAGTGTTTGCAGGCCATAGGCGGTGCATATGTTTCTGAGTGTGTGTTCGGGGTACCTCTTGTCTCTGCAGGCAAGTTTTCCCAAGAGGAAGCCCAAAGAGAGGGTTGTCTGGAGGATTTTAGGCCTTTTGGAGGGCTCCGCCTGGGTTCAAAGGCCCTTAAGGGTCTGAGACCTATATGGGTGGGAGAGAGTGGGCAGTCTTTTGAGGTGCCTGGTTTTGGAGCTGGGATTTCTGGAAGAGAAATTGAGAGCAGAGGTTCTTAGTCCTAGACTGCATGTGGGGGCCTGGAGGAGTCAGGGAGGAGTATAAGAGGGACTTTCTCCCTCACCTTCATAGGTTGGGTTCTAGTGCTTGGAGTGGCTACATTCTTGGCTTCCCAGTCCAAATTTCACCCCCTCTTAGGCCACAGTTCTATTGGAAAACCCATTTGGGAGCTTGCTTCAGATCCCTCTAACTGTCTGCGCCTAGGATCTGAAAGTTTCAGTCACGAGGAAGGAGCATGCCTAGGGGAACTAGACTGGGTGGGGAACAGCTTGGGTTCCCATCCATGGAGCTGGGAGGGTGGCATGGGGGCCCTGGGGAAGGGTATTTCTTCAGGAGTCTGTGCAAGTGGGTCTATATGGTGTGGTTTATCACATAGTTTCCCTTCTCCTTGGAGAGAAGCATGATTGGGATGGAACGGTGGGTGTGGGGCAAGGTCTGAGAGTTAGGAATAGGGCTGAGTTTGTGAGAGGGCAAAGACCATGTGCTGGGGAAGGACAGGCACCTGCAGGCTGTACTCCTCATGATAGTGCGGTGGGAAGTCAGCAACTTTACTGGATGTGGACGCATCTCTCTCTCTTCCCTCTGAGAAGCTGCAGCTATCCTCCTTCCCTCACCCCTCTCTTGTCCTTTCTCTTTTAGGGTGAAGGAAGGGGCACTCTCCTTCTTTAGAACACAAGCCTGTTCTTCCACCTCCACTGTCTCAACCATTTTCTTCTTGCCACCTGATTGAGGAGCTGAGGCTGCAATTGCACATGCCCATTAAGGGTCTCTGGCCAATTGGTCTGTTCCCTCTTTGGTCCTTATCCCAAGGACTCCCACCCTTCCTAAGGCGTGGAGATAAAAGTAGTGGAGGTTGGAACATGGGGAGCAGAGTAGGAAGACTAGATTTTTGAAAAAATGCAGTATCCCCCAAACCCGACACCTGTAGGATGGTGGTCCTTGTTCCCAGGGTTAACAAGTCACTTGCATCTGAGATGGTGTCCTCTGGCTTTCTGCGATACCTTGTTTGCTCTGTATACACTCACCTCATGCATGATATACTGGTGGGGGATTTCTTCCAAGGAGGAGGAATTGTGGTCAGACAATAGGAAGTGCCATCTCTGAAAGTACTTCTAGATTGGGAGCAAGTGGCCACTTTGGCCCCTCCTACCTATTGTCTTGCTTTGTCCTCCTGTTTCCTCTAATTCTTCCTGGGCAGATCTCTCTGGTGTGTCCCTCTGTTCCTTCAGATCCTTCTAGGTCTGAGGAACACCACTCCCCCCCTTTCCCTGACTCTAGAATAGGATAGACTTTTATCTGTTCATCTCTACGATGCTGTGAGATCCTTCCAGTTAGAGGGGGAGTAAATGTGGCTACCAGAAGCTTTGGAGGGAAGAGGGAGGAGATCTGGGACTTCCTTCATCTCTAGTTTTCTCATTTGCTTAGTCCCTCAACAGCTCCCCAGACTGTGAGACTAAAGGGAGGATTTGGTTGGAACTAGTACTTAGCAACTGTGACCTTGGGCAAGTTCTTTAACCTCATTCCTTAGCCTCATATGTGTCTTTTTTTTTTAAGATTAATTTTATTTATTTCTTCCTACCCCCTTGTTGTTTGCACTCGCTGTCTGTTCGTTGTATACTTGTCTTCCTTTTAGGAGGCACCCGGAACTGAACCTGGGGCCTCCCATGTCAGAGGGAGGTGCTTAATTGCTTGAGCTATCTCTGCTCCCTGCTTTGTTGTGTCTCTCATTATGTTTTCCTCCTTGTGTCTCTTTTTGTGTCATCTTGCCATGCCAGTCTGTCACGCCAACTCGCTATCTTGCTCGGGAGCACCGGGAATCGAACTCCGGACCTCCCATATGGTAGGTGGGAGCTCAATTGCTTGAGTCATATCCACTCCTCTCATAGGTGTCTTTTTTTTTTTTTTTTTTTGCATTCACTGTCTGCTCTCTGTACTCTTCTGTGTCTGTTTGTCTTCTCTTTTAGGCAGCACTGGGAACCGATCCTGGGATCTTTTGGGCCGTCTGGGGTGGGAGAGAGGCGCTCAATCTCTTGTGCTATCTCAGCTCCCTGGTCTCTTATGTCTCTTATTGTCTCTTCTCTGTGTCTCTTTTTTTTGTTGCATCATATTGCGGCTCCAGCTCTCCATGTGGGCCAGCACTCCTGCGTGGGCCAGCACTCCGCGCGGGCCAGCTTGCTGTATGGGCCAGCTTGCCTTTCACCAGGAGGCCTTGGGAATCGAACCCTGGACTTCCTATGTGGGAGACGGGAGCCCAATCTCTTGAGCCACATCCATTTCCCTCATAGGTGTCTTAAAGCACCATCCTGCAACCCCCAACTGACCCTTTCCACAAGGAATCCCAGGTCCCCTCCTTCTCTGAGTTCTAACTTGCTTTCAGATTCTGTCTGTGCCACTTCCTATTTCTGTGACCTCAGACACAACAAATATCTTCTTGAAGCCTCTCCTGTAAAATGGAGTTACTAATAGGTCCTACCTTTTAGGTTTATGAGAATTAAATAAAATAATATTAGAGAGAGCATGTCACATAGTGCCTGGCACATAGGGCAGTCAGTAAGTGTTGTTATGATTCTGATTCTGACTGATGATTATTGTGAGAGAGAGAGAGTCCTGGGTTGTGGAGCAGGAGGGCTAGGTTTTGGTCCTGCTTTCCTTCTGGCAGGCCCTGTTAGGTAAGTTGCTCTTTCTTTTGAGTGCCTACTATCTGCTAGTACTTTGTGAAGTTCAGGGAATGGAGGGACGAATAAGATGTGCTCCTTGCTTTCACAGCAGTGGCGTAGAATGTAAAGACGTCGATTCACTGTAACACAGGGACTGTAGTACAGAGGTGTGTTCAGGAGGCCTCTGGAGCATGGAGGAAGAGTGCTTGGCCCTGAGTGGGCTTCAGGGAAGGGACCTGGAGAAGATGTGCCCTTTGCTGCATTTTAAAGGATGAGT
This sequence comes from Tolypeutes matacus, assembly GCA_026826555.1. Taxonomy (NCBI): domain Eukaryota; kingdom Metazoa; phylum Chordata; class Mammalia; order Cingulata; family Chlamyphoridae; genus Tolypeutes; species Tolypeutes matacus. The sequence goes on from JAKSZT010054305.1 coordinate 580,449, forward strand.
TAGGCAGGCAAGGAGGCTGAACTTGGGCAAGAAGGGGCATGGGTGTTTGGTGAGCCGCCTGCAACTTGGTATTATTGGATTTTGAAGTTTGAAGTGGGGATCTGACCTCAGTTTCCCTGTCCATAAAATGAGGTTAATTATCCCTTTCCTTTCTTCTTCCATGTCCTGTGGGGTTGGAGTGGGGTGGGGTGGAAGTATTAGGGGAGAGGAGAGGCTGGGATATTATTTCTCCCCAAGTTGCTCTTTCCTCCTCTTTCCTGGGCAGCACCTTCCTATATATATCTGTCCTCACCCCTGGGAGTACCCATCTTCCCGTTTTATTGGGCATCAGCTTCTCCTCTCTCTGAATTGACCTGACATTTCTCCTCTCACCCTCTCAGGTGGATAACCCTGGTGTGATGAGATTTTGGCAGTAAATTCTGTGCACCCACCCGCTATCCTCCTGCCTCCAGGAATCCTCCCCTTACGTATCCTGTCTCTTGGTGATCTGCCTGGGATAGCCCTCTGTCACTCTCTCTCTAGAGTGATCTGGAGAGGGCTGAGTTTGGTCAAAGGAGAACCTTTTACATTTCTTTCCTCTGCCCTGTTTGGTGCAAAATGGGAGGCAGAGGCCCTTTATGGTAGCCCTTTGGAAGGGAGGTGTTGCCCTGCTTGTCTGATGTCCCTGGTGAGGCTGGTAATTACAGACATGACAGCTGGGAAAGGGTTTGGGAGAAGCAGTTTTGAAATCAGCAGAGCTAGGGATATCCTGGTAATCAGGGTGGGGCAGTGAGAAGGCAGAATGGGAAGAAGCTGAGGACTGGGATTGGGTGGGAGGTTTGGGACTCCCTTTCCCTGCCACTCCATGCATATCTGGGCTTGGAGTCAAGAGAGGGTGGGAGGGGGACAGATGTGGCTCAAATGGTTGGGCGTCCGTCTCCCATATGGAGGGACCTGGTTTCGATCCCCAGGACCTCCCGGTAACGAAAAAAAAAAAAAAAAAAAAAAGAGAGGGTGGGAGGTGATGGGGGTCCAGGCTCACTGTAAGTGTGGAAGGAGGGAGGGGAGAAGAGAGGCTGGAGCATTCAGGAGCCCTTGGGGAAAGAAGCAGAGAGTGGGAAGAGGCCTTTCGGCTGCTATCTCAGCAGAGCCTGTGTATGGTTAGGGAGGGGCTGTCATCTGGGGGCTGGGGCCAGCACTGCACCCAAAGGTGATTCCATCTTATTCTGGGTGGAGTCTTTTTTCACGACAAAACTATGGGATCTGGAGAGGGAGGGAATTGGCTGTGCACCCCCTAAAGAAGAAAGATGTGGGAACTGGCATTTCTGGAACGTCTCTTATGTGCCAGACTCCATGATATTCTGTCTATATTATTTCATTGAATAATGTTAACCTTCTGAAGTAGGTCCCATTTTACAGATAAGAAAACTGAGGTTTAGAGAAGATGAGCAACTCATCTAAGATTACATCGTTCATAAGGAATGGTACCCGGTTCTATCTGACTTTATTGCTCTTCCTTTTTTCCAAAGTGTTTTCTTTGCCTTTCCTTACTTGTATTCCAATTAGGTCTATTTTTGCTCATTATTGCCTTTCACTTCCCCGAACCCATGAAAAGCAGACATGAGTCCAGATTCTCACTTGAGGAGCAGAGAAGCCCAGATTGAGAGGTCTACCCCTGAGGGTGGGGTCAGATGGAGTCTCATGGAGGAACCTGGTCTCCCCTCCAAGACGGGCACCTCTCTGTCATAAGCCTCAGCAGGGCTGTCACCTCTTCTGGGCTGGCCTCTTCTTCCCTGTGGGGCCACTGTTTGGTCTGGAGCTGTGTGAAAGGAATGACTGTAGGCTGCACCCACCATCGCCCATAGGGTCCTGTCTGTGATTGGGAAGGGCCTGTCCTTCATTGTCTTTAGTTCTCCAGCAGCCCCATAACCATGTCCGTTAGACCTCTGTTGTCATCCGAGAGTTCCTGGCTCCCCTGCCCTGACAAAAAGAGTGTGTTTGTGTGTGGGTCTGAGGAGGGGAGCTTTGGCTTTTTAGGGTAAGTGGAGGGTGGTGAGGAACAGGTGCTGAGCCCAAGGTGTGAATGCAGTAACTTAAAAAACAACGGAGTGTGAACAGAAACACTGATTTTGTCACTTGCTTTACTTCAGGAATGGAAGTGGAAGATGTATGGGATGGGGTGTGTTTGGGGGGTGGGGTGGGGGGGAAGTATGTGGTTAAGACTTCTCAGAAACCCTCAGGGTGTGGGTTCATTGAGATGGTGGGGACTGGACTTGGGCCTTCCACCTCACTCAGGTTTCCTATATAAGAACTGGCTGATTTGCTGGATCTGAGGCCCTGGGTGGAGCAGGAGGAGACGTTTTCAGGATGAGGAAGCCCAGGCCTCCCACTCCCCGACTTCCCATCATACTGTGCCCACCCTACTGCTTCTCCCATACAAACCAGCCTTGGATGACAGTGCCACCTACCTGGACTCCCACCCCCCACCTCCAACTGCCCAACTCTTCCTATCCCCATGCAAACTTAAGGTTGGCTAACTCCTGCCCCCCAGGTAGCTGCCTTCCACCTCCTTCCACTCCATGGTAGGGACTGGGTAAGCAGGCTTTGAAGGTCTTTTGGAATCAGGGACAGTTGGGGCCACCTGGGTTAGTAGGCTGTGACTAGAGTGAGGTATTTTGGTTTTCATCATCAGGGGTGGGAGTATGGGGTGCACAGGAATTTGGCCTAGGGGTTGGCACAGCTTGTCTACTTCTCCTTGTCTGCCTTCTCCCTGCCCTTGAGGACAACTCAAGGTGCCTGTTTTCCTTCTTGACTCTTCCACAACTCACCTGGTAGGCAGGTAGGGGCCAGTCCTCTGCCCTAGCCAAGTGGGGGAAAGCTCAGAGCCTGGTGGGTGAGATGTTTTGGGCTGGACTGCCCATTGGTGGAAATTAAATAGAGCATCTAGGCGCCTAGAAGCCCTGGTGGCCTTCTTGCCAGCTTAGCGCCCTGTCTACCTTCTTCTGGCCTCCACCTGGGATAGATGCCAGAAGGATTACTCACCCTTTCTCCTGCACCCTCTCACCCCCTCCCATTGTCTCCTTCCAGAGTGACTGGGAACAGGTCTCGGGAAGGCTAGAGAATGGGGTGCTGTAGTGTGTGTGTGCACGCGTGCGCGCACACTCACGCAGGTATGCGCACGTGCCATGTATGTGTGGTGTGTTGGGGGCGGGGACTTTCTGAGAGCTGGGGTAGGGGTGGTGGAGGTGCCAGAGAGAAAGCAGAGCAGGTCTGTACAGAACCTGCCAGGCCAGGGTGGGTGGAGCTGGGTGGGGCAGGCAGAAGCCATTCCAGGTTTCAGAGGGGGAATGGGAGTGTGGGTGTATGTCTCTATGGATGTGTAAATGTATCTCTGTATGTGGGTTTGGAGGAGACCTAGCCTCTCACCCCCTGCTTTAGACTGAGGGAAATTAAGGAAGTAGGTGGAGAAGCTCTAGACTCTGGCTTCCTCAGCTACTTTTCAGTTAGAATTCTAGCTCAGATATCCTGGCCAGGTGCCCAGGCATGGGCCTCTCCCCACACCCTGCACCATGGTCTGATGGTGAGAGGCTGCTCTGGAAGAAGATGCCTGGGTGACCCATGCATGGCCCCTCCCCTGCTCCTCAGCCCAGTAGGGAGAAGGATCCTGCCCTGGAGGTATACAGATGGTGAGCTCATGTCTGAGGCTGTCCTGGGAAAGAGCCTGGTTAATAGGGCGGGGGCAGGGGCACTTGGTTCAAGCTCCGGGGCTCCCTGGCTTGGCTTTTTTCTACCCCTCAGCCCATCGAGATCCAGCTATCCTCTCTGACCTATCAGATGGCAGTGTCACCTTGGGACCTTTTTCATGGTGCAGGAATAGGGGTGGGAGCAAAATTCCCATTCCATTTTCGGTCTAGGCCTGGGACTGGCCCTTGCCCACTCTGTGCCTTACTTCTTTTTGTGATAGGGGAAACCCAGCACGGGCCTCCTGGGATGGGTGACTTTTCCATGGCCAAGGCTGGGTGGGAATGAATGAAGGAGCACCAAGGTCCTTAGGAGTGGTAGATGGTGGGATGCAGAGACATCCCTTTGGAGGTTAGGAGCTCTTTGGTTTGGGGTTCTCATGCCTTGGGCTGTCTAGTCTCTGTCCCTTTGTCACTGGTGAGAAGAGCAGTTAGGACAGGAGTCAGCAAATTCTCTTCTGTCCTGACCTTCTTACAGCCCTGATTATTTAAAGAACCAGAATCCAGAAGGAGTCTCATGGAGGAACCTGATCTCACTCCAAGAGGAGAACACCTCAAAGCCATAATGTTAAGATTTTTCTAACAATAAGAGGAGGCCAAAATGGGCTCTCTTGAAGTAGTGAGCTACCCATCCATGGAAGTGTTCAAATTATATCCCTGTAACCATGGACTAGTCACCTTCTTTTCTGAGCTCTAATATTTTTCATCTGTAAATCTTGGAGTTGTATATGTAAGGCCTCTTCCAGCTTCATGCTAAGAAGTGAGTGGGCCAACACTCTGCCTCCTGGAGTGAGAGGGGAAGGGGGAGCTCAGGCAATGAATGAGCTGTGCATAGTCAGAGGTTCCATCAACTGCCTCACCTCCATGGAAGCCGAGTTAGGTGCCTACATTTTCACCCCACACCAAGCACCTTCCACCTCCCTACCCATGCCTGGCAGGGCTGCCTGGACTGAGCATGTCTATGAAACTAAGAGAGTAGCATGGCAAAAAGGAAAAGCCAAGGGCTCTCCAGTGGTACATTAAGGTCTTCAAGTCTCTGTTCTGCCTCATACTAGCCTTTTGACTGTCTCTCTGGACAGACACCTAGCTCTTTGGCTATTGGGCTGGGAGGTTGGACTCCTGGCTTAGTTCCTGCCTCCTCCCTTCCAGCCCTACGCCATGCCCCAGGAAGCACCCACACTCCACAGTGAGTCACACCTGCATTGATATCCTTGGACACTGGGAATCAGTAGACAAGAAGTGGCCTTTGTGTTCTTGTCTGGATGGACATTCTCACTGCCCTCACTTTCCCCAGGTGTGAGGGGCTGTGGTGGATGAAGATTAGGGAGCAGGGCGCTGCAGGTACCCAAATGTACATACTACCCATTGACCATAGTAGGGCAGAGTGTGCAGGGCCTATGTGGTAAGATTCAGGCTCTTGTGTAGGAATCAGAGACCTTCAGTGGGTGAGGGGTCACATCAGGAGGGCTCTGAAGAGATAAGCACACCCATTTCCCTGTGTCCAGGCAGAACCACCCTTCCCTAGTCCCTGTCTGAGGAAAGACATTTGTTTAAACATTGTGCTTTCAGAGATCTGCCCCTGTCAGAAGAGACATTTTGGCTACTTGTCCACTGTAACATCCTCTTCACCCCTCTGGCCAGAAGTCCTTTCTAAAATCAAACCCAAGTGCATCCTGCTTCACTGCAAATGTGATACCTCCAGACATGTCCTTTGTAGAGATGAGGAAAAAAACAGGTGCCCTTTTTTAGGTACATTTTGGATTCCGTCTCCTCCCCATCTTTTCTTTTCCCGCCGAGTCACCCTGGCTCCTACAGCGTTCTCTCCCAGCTCTGTCCTCGTCTCTGCTCTGCCTCATTTCCTCATTCCAGGCCTACAGGAGCTGGGACTGGGCTGAAGGTGGACCAGGGCTACAGAAGTGGAAGAAGGGGGTGGTGATCACAGTCGACTGCCTGTCAGACCACCAGGCCTCAGGACACATCTCACATGTAGGTGCCCACCTGCGTGTGTGTCCAAGGCCTTGTCCACCTGAGCTGCCTCCTCCAGGTGGGGGAGTAGGGAAGGGTCTGTTCCTGGTCTGCATTTTGGCCAGTGCCAACCTCCCCCCTCTCATACCCCAGGGTCTTGCTCCCTCTGCCTGTTGCCAGGTTCTGATTGTAGTTTTTTCCAGAGGCCTCCGATTGTTTCCTGAAGAAACCTGATCCCAGAGCTCAGACAAAAGCTGGGGCTGTCAGAAGAGAAACCCCATTCTCTCCCCCTCTACCTCTAACCCTCCCCCCCATGTCCATAACCTCCCTGGCTTTGGATGCTGGATATGGGTTCCAGGACCCAGCTGCCATCACCTAGGCAACAGGGGGCTTTGGTTGCCATGGTGATCAATGTGGGAGAAGCTGGGCAGCCGGGACAAAAGCCCCCCACATTCCCCCCTAGCCCTTCCCCCAATCCCCTTGGGATGATACTGAGACACATTCCATTAATTTTATTTCTGAAAGGCCTTTGGAGGGGAGAAGGGTCTCCCTTTTTGTGACCGGCTCTCTGTTTCCTCCCTCTCTCCTTTCTGGCCTCCTTTTAACCCCAGATAATCCATGGTTGGTTTGAGCAAAGGACTGCATGCCTGTGTTTATGTGTCCTGGGGGGTGGGGAACAAGGTAAAAAGCAGTGGGACACATTCACACATTCCCTTTTACAGCCGCCCCGCCCCCCCCAATCCCTTGCTGCCCTGTACCAAGTTTGGACTTCTTCCCTCCCCCTCTCGTCATCCCTCTGACATTTCCACTTGTTGATCTCATCCAGCAATTGCCTCCCCCCATGCTCTTCCCTGGGAACGCTGCCCACCCGGGAGACCCTCCAAACCCCTGATTCTGGAGACTGATTAAATAAAGGGAACTTCTACCCTTTTCTTTGCTCATCTCCCATCCCTCCCCCACAGCCTCTCTAATGCTTGCTTCAGTTCCCTGTGAAGGGACAGCAGGCAGGGGTCTCAGAAATTGGATTCTTTTTTTGGCCCTTGCACTTGGTGGGGGAAGGAGGAGCCTGTTTTGGTGCTTTCTGAGCATCATGACTTGGGTCTTTAGGTGGGAGAGAGGCAGGCCAGGGAGCAGGGTCTTTTATAAGTAGCTGGGGAGGTGGTAGGGGCGCTAGGCTAAGCAGCTCAGAACAAAGGGTTGGGAGGGGACTGGCACCCTTGTCTGGTTTGAAATTTATCAGTAGGGGAAACAATGGCATCAGCTTCCCTCCTGGGTGTGTTCTAGTCCTGTGTGTATATGTGTGTGTGTGTGTGTGTGTGAGAGAGAGAGACTTCTTTATTTAGTTGTCCAAATAACAGGGTTTATTTATACTATCTCTTTCCCCAGTCTCAGAGGAAGTGTCTGGGAATTGGAATATGAGTGATCCTGGTATTAACTGCTTAACTAATTACTAGCTGAGCAGTTTTTATAGCCCTTCTTTCACCCATGTGATCCTTACAACAACCCTATGAAGTAGGTATCATCATCTTCCTGAGTTTACTGATGAGCTTACCAGCCTGCAAGGCACAGAGAAGTTAAGTAATTTGTCTGTGGTCACAAACAAAGTGGGAAAGCTGGGTTTTGAGCCCAGATCCTCAGGTGCAAATCCCAGGTTCCTTTTGCTGTTGGCTCTGGTGGACTTGAGTACTTGGGATGAGCATTAGGAGAAGGAGATTCTGAGTTCTAGTATCTGTGTCTAGACTAACCCGTGGCAGTGTTTCCCCTTTTATTTCCCCACCCCCACTCTGTGACCCAGTTGTTCTCTTTGAGCCTCCCTGTGGAATTCAGTTTTTAAGAGGAAGACTAGCAAGAAAATGCTGGAAAATGAAGCGAGAGAGATGCAGGTGAGCTGTCTAAACTATATTGAGGGTTAAACCAGTAGAATGGGTTCTCAGGAGAGGAGTTAAAAGGAACCCACTGTGTAATTTGCAGACAGGGGAACGACGGAGGCCCTGTTGTGGAGGTTTTTAGAAAGGTTTAGGGTTGTGTTAAGGTATTATGTCCCTGTCCTCTAAGTGTGTTCCTATCACACACTTGCCTTGACATGGGGATATTGACGAACATCACTAGCCTATGGATTGCCTCCAGGTAACTTTGTTAGGAGGAAAAGTGAATGGATTTAGCATTGATTTCATCTCTCTACAGTCGTAGTTTCCCTGAGAGTCAGAGAGCCATATTCATTTACTAGGTCAGTACCAGTTACTTGCTCTCTGCCCATGGGAGGGGAGGTGAATGCAAACAAATTTGTTATGAATCTTATTTCTTATTCTTGAGTTGTTGATGGTTTAGTTTAGTTGGAGAAAAGCTAACGACTCTACGAAGCAAATCTATTTTCAGTCTTAATGTAATCGACCTCTCAGCAGTGTTTGACCTGGTTGATTATTCCTACCGGAAACACTTGAATTTCTTGGTTGCCATGAGGCCACACCCCTCTGGGCCTCTTACTCCTCTGGCTTCCCCTTCTCAGCTCCTTGCCTGCTCCTTTGCCTCTGCACATATTTGCATATTGGAATTCTCAACCATCTGTCTTGGGCTTTCTTCTTTTCTTTACATTCTCTCCCTAAGTGAACTTATTCATTCCCTGGACTTTTGAACACTGTGGATGCCTCCAGGTCAGACTCTCCTCTGAGTCCCGGTTTGTGCACCCAGCTGCCTCCTTGACCACCTGTCTCATGGCCATGAACTTAGCATGTTGAAGATGGAACTCATCATCTTCCTCCTCAAACTTGCTTCTTCCCCAGTCTTCCCCACCTTATCAGTGGCGCTACCATCTACCCCCTTGGTCAGGCCAGTGTCAAGAAGCCACTTGCATCTCCCTCAACCAATCCTTAGGACCTGTGATTCTACCATGAACGTATGTCTCAAACATGTCTCTTTCTCACCACCTGCACTGTTCCAGCCTGATCCAGCCTGGATTCCTGCAGTAGCCTCCTTAACAAGCTCCCTGTTTCTACTTTTCCCTCTTTCCCATCCGTATGTGCATAGCTAAAATGGCTTCCCATCACTCTTAGAATAAAACCCCAGCTCTTTACCTGGCCCACAGGATCTTGCAGTAACGTGGCCCTTGGCTACCTCTTCAACTTCAGCTTCTGCCACCTTCTCTGCCCCTCAGCTCTAGTCACACTGGCCTTTTTCTGTTCCTTAAATACATCTAACTCTTCCCTGCCTGAGGCCTATACATGTGGGTGTGGTTCCTTTCACCCTTTGCCTGGTGAACTCCTGTTCTTCCTTCAGGTCTCTGCTTAGATGTCATTTTCTCAGAGAGACCTTCCAGAACCGCTCAGTTTGACATAGCCGCTGCTCCTGTAGTTCTCTCTGATTGTTTCTTGCTCTTTTCCTTCTGTCTCTCCTACAGTAGTCATTTATACTTACCTATTTACTTGTTTATTGTGCATCTTCTCTGCTACCCTGGAAACTCCAGGACTGATTCACCACCGTATATCCAGGGCCTAGAAAAGAACCTGGCTCATAGAAGATGCTTCTAAAGAGTTGTTGAATCAATGAATGAAGGTAGGAAATAAGTGCTCAGTGCATGGTGATGACTTGATGGAGTCGGGTTCAGAGGGGAAAGATAACTTAAGGTGCTGACTTGATGGAGTCGGGTTCAGAGGGGAAAGATAACTTAAGGTGCTCGAGTCGGGTGATGGGCTTCTATCAGGGGATAAGGGCTGGTCTATGAAAAATGAGCAGGATTTGGGTGGGGGTTGGGGAAAGAGGGAGGAGAGGTCATTCTCCTTCTCTG
>JAKSZT010054305.1:589923-639900 GCA_026826555.1 Tolypeutes matacus
CAGAACAGGTGGAACTGGACCCATTTATTGTAGCAGGAACCTGAGTGGAAACACTCTTGGGTACTGCTAGGCTCAATGTGAGCTTCCCACGGCTGCTGTTTGGGGATGGCTTTCCTCTCTGCTCCACAGGGAGCTCTAGCTACCTCTAACCAGCTGCTTCCTCTCATCAGGAGTGTCGCTTGATTTTCTCTGAGACGAGCCCACCTGTCCAGCAAGATAGAGTCCCTCAGGGTGACAGTTGACTTCCTGAAGGTGCCTCTTGGCCTGAAGAAGCCGGTCCTGAAGGAGGTGGCTGTGGGGCCCCCCAAGAGGCCCCAGTCTGCGGTCCTGGAGCGCTACAAGGCGCGGCGTTCAGACGCCATGGACACCGAGTCCCAGTACTCTGGCTATTCCTATAAATCAGGCCACTCCCGCAGCTCCCGCAAGCACAGGTGGGTGTGTGTGTGGAGGGGCTGACAGAGGTGGTAAAGGGAGGCTTGGGGGCAGCTGAGAGGTCGGCCTGTGCAAGGGTGGTAGGTTGGAGGCTGAGAAGACCCCTTTCCTCCCCCTCAACTTTCTGTGCCTGTTCCCTTCACCTCCTGCTCAGGGACCGCCGGGACCGACACCGCTCTAAGAGCCGAGATGGGAGCCGTGGGGACAAGTCAGTGACAATCCAGGCTCCCGGGGAGCCCCTGCTGGACAATGAGTCCACACGAGGGGATGAACGGGTGAGCATCTGTGGGCTGAGGTGGTCCAGACCGGGAGTTTTCAGGCAGGTCCTTGGAGGAGCTGGTGGCTCTGGCAGAGAGGGGAAGAGCCTGGAAACTTGGTCTCTTGGGACAGAGGCCAGATCAGAGGGACTGTCTGGTGGCATTCTTCCCTTGCTTAGTGGCCCAAGCTAGGACTTTATCTCACAGGGAATTTCAGTAGAGGTCCCCCTGGAGGCAGGAGCCTCTTCCTTGCTTGTCTCCAGAGAGATGGGACTAATCTGGATAGTTGTAATGGGAACTGGCTGGTTGCTCTGGAGCTGATGCCAGCCAGTCAGGGTAGCTGGTAATCTGGGGGGGGGAGGTGGGAAGAGTCCAGGGAGGGGGGGTTTGGGCAGCCAGAGAGTTTCCCTTGGGCCTTAAGGAGTGGGGACTCTGGTGCCGTGTGATGTGAACCTGCTCATCTAGGTCTCAGGGAAAGCTGTGGGAGGAATAGATGGAGAAAGGGGAGGGAGAAGAAGTGAGGCTGAGAGAATGGAGGGGGATGCTGGAAGAGAGTTCTCTGGGATACAGCTGAATAGGTTGCTTCTGTTCTAACCTCTGTGGCCCCCTGTGCTCTCCTGGTAGGGAGGACAGTAGGCAGAACACAGACCTGGATACAGCAGGGACAGGATTTATGATGATACTGAGGTTGCCCATGTCTCATTCCACCTGTTTTTTTTTGGGGGGGGGAGCATCTTGAGGGATAGGGGACTCCCAATCCTTTTTCCTCAGAAGAAATCTCTGTGACTGATGATGGGAGTTCCTGGGTCGTGGGAGTGGATCAATAGCTGAGGGAAATGTCTTTTCAACCTCTTTCCTAATCCCTTCTTCTCCCTGGTTCCTGGCTTCCTGGGTTCTTGAAATGACCATGAGGCATCATCATCCCACCAGTTGTTGGGAGGAGGTCCCGAGCCCTTGATTCTTGGAGAGGGTATGCAGTATATCTGGGGGCAAACTAGGGTGAGGAGTAGACCCAGTTTTCTATCTTCAGATCAGACTCTCTTCTCCCAGCCTGGGCCTAACAGGTATCCTCTCTGGGAGAGGAGATTCCTCAGCCTCCCTAACCACTGACCCTGCCAGGCTGTCTCCTCCACTCCCCACCCCCAGTATCTCAGTCCTGAAGCTGAAGTCTTCTGGAGGACAGAATATGACTCCAAGTGCCCAGGCTAGACCAGGAGTGAAGGGTGTGGACACCAGAGGCTGCTGGAGGTCTTAGGACTGCTCTGTGGGATGGTCTCCAGCCACTGCAGGGAAACAGTGCAATTGGACCACATCCAGAGGGGCACCTGGGGATCTCCACCTGCCCACCCTCTTGCCTCCAGCTGGCAGCCTCTGTGCTGTGAGCATTCAGATGGCCCAGCAGAGCCTGCTGGGTAGACCAGAGACCCAGAATACCCCTAAGTCTGTACTTGTGCCTCCCACACCCTGTACTAATCATTCCCCTTCCTCTTTGCCTTTCCTCTGGTGTCCTCGTCTCTTCTCTCTGCTGCTTTCGTCAGGTCACTTCCTTAATCAGCAGCCTTGAGTAGCTCTCTAATGCCTGGAGAGTAGATGTGCATTGCTTAGCCTGGCATTGCAGTGTGGCCTGCACAAGCTTGACCTGGCTGCTGTCACCCGTGCCTTCCTGGCCATGCCTTGCTTTGCTCCTGTACATGGATCAACCACAGGCCTCTGAGTGCCTAAGCTCATGCCCTTCCTGCCCCTGAATGCTCCTTATGAAATCATGGAATGCTGTGAATACTGGAAGGACCCAGGGAGGTATTTCTAGAATTTTAATGCTTGAGCCATTCATGGGGATCTTGTTAAAATGCAGTTTCTGACTCAGTAAATGTGGGGTGGAACCTGACATTCTGCATTTGTAACAAGCTCCTAGGTGATGTCCATACTGTTGGTCCACAGATGGCTTTTTGACATTTTGAGTAACCAGCCCTTAGAGATCATGTAGTTCAGTGATTCTCAGTCTTGGATAAACAGTAGAATCATTTGGGAGCTTTTTTTTTTTTTTTTTAAGAGGTTGATACATACCCAGATCCCACCCATGGGGCTTGACCTGGACATCAGTACTTGTTTCCAAGCTCCCTGGGGGATTCTAACGCGTGTAGCCAGCGCTGGGAACCACTAATTCGGTCCACCGTATTCATGTCACATCACAGCTGCAGCAGCTTAGCCGGTCCTTCCCCCAAGGGTCAGCTCAGATCCCACTGTTCCCTGGAAGACTGCCTGCTTTGCCTGGCGAGTCTGACCTGAGCAGCTCCTTTGGCATTTATCTTGTGCTCTCCTCTCTGAGGGTCCTCTCTGTGCTCTCTCATTGATCAGTGTGAAAGCTCCCAGAGGGTTCAAGCCTTCCTTACCTTCCGATATCTGCAGGGGCTGGGCTTGGACACAGTGAAGACTTTAGGCGATTGCATATTTGTTGATGACCCTCTCCTGTCTGCCCTCTTCCCCTGCCTTTCTGTTTTCTCCCCTCTTATCCTTTCTCCTGTTTCCCTCCTCCTCTTCCTCCTGGTCCTTCCCCTTCCCTGTTGTACCCCACCCCCCGCCTGTAGGATGACAACTGGGGGGAAACAACCACGGTAGTCACGGGCACGTCAGAGCACAGCATCTCCCACGATGACCTCACACGCATTGCCAAGGACATGGAGGACAGTGTTCCGCTGGACTGCTCCCGACACCTGGGTGTGGCGGTGGGGGCCACTCTGGCACTGCTTTCTTTTCTCACACCGCTGGCTTTCCTCTTGCTGCCCCCACTGCTGTGGCGGGAGGAGCTGGAGCCGTGCGGGACGGCCTGTGAGGGCCTCTTCATCTCCGTGGCCTTCAAGCTGCTCATCCTGCTGCTGGGCAGCTGGGCTCTGTTCTTCCGTCGGCCCAAGGCCTCGCTGCCCCGCGTCTTCGTGCTGCGTGCCCTGCTCATGGTACTTGTCTTCCTGCTCGTTGTCTCCTACTGGCTCTTCTATGGCGTGCGCATCCTGGACGCCCGGGAGCGCAGCTATCAGGGCGTGGTGCAGTTTGCTGTGTCGCTGGTGGATGCCCTGCTCTTTGTGCACTACCTGGCCGTGGTCCTGCTGGAGCTGCGGCAGCTCCAGCCTCAGTTCACACTCAAGGTCGTGCGCTCCACTGACGGGGCCAGCCGCTTCTACAATGTCGGCCATCTCAGGTATGGGTGTGTGGGAGCAGGTAGGGAGTAGAATGGTGCTGGGGAAGGCGTAGGGTGGGAAAAGGGCATGGGGAGGCCGAGGGGACTGTTAGGGCAGGGCGATTGTGGGGCTGGAGGTGATGGGATAGGAGGCTCTGCAGGAAGGAGTTGAGTATGTTGCATGTAGTAGTCCTCACTGTTGTTTGCTGCTTGGTGGGAGGGGGCATATGCAGGGACCTGGGGCAAAATGGGGTAGGAGTTAGGAATTGAGAGTGAACAGATGAACAGGCAATTAGAGATCGGGGTTCTTAGAGTGGATTGGACCAATGGGGAAGAAGGGTGTAAAGTATGAACAGGTGCTTTTTGGAATCCCTTTTCTAGCCCTTTCTTGGAGGCATACCTTCTTATCAGCACTCAAAGGGTGGTTACTGAAATGAGCTGGCCAGAAGAAGGCTAGAGGGCCAGATGAGCTCCTTCCAGAGGAGAAAATGGGGAGTTCTTCAGTCCCTCATAAACTTTTGGGGTCCTCAGCCACCATAAACAGGATGCCCCCCAGAGCAGAAAGAGTATTGGTAGCATCTCCTGGGTCCTGTAGAGAATCTTGGAGATGCTGCAGGGGGATGAGGTGGCCCTTGGCTGGGTAGTCAGGCTTCTCCCTTGAGCTTCAGCACGGCAGGGAAGGACTAGCATCCCCAGCCCTGGGAAAGGCTCCGACTGGGAGCCTGGTAAGTAGACTCACCTCAGGCTCTGAGCCAGGCTTCTTGGAAGCAGGTTTTCCCGTCCTGTGTCCTTTCCTGCCCTGCCAACCTGCCCTGATGTATCCCCTCCCCTGCTCCCCTTGTCTGTCCCTTCTTCCTCCCTCTCCTGCTGTCTCCCCCACAGCATCCAGCGCGTGGCAGTGTGGATCCTGGAGAAGTATTACCATGACTTCCCTGTCTACAACCCTGCCCTCCTCAACCTGCCCAAGTCCGTCCTGGCCAAGAAAGTGTCTGGCTTCAAGGTGTACTCCCTCGGAGAGGGTGAGCAGCCCTGCTCCTCCACCCCTCCTGGGCTCTTCCCAAGCAGGACTCCATGTTCTATCCTCTCTGTTTCTCTCTCACCCTTCTTCCCTTGCTTTCTCCTTCCCTGGCCCATGTCCCACTCCTTCTTTTCTGTCATTTCCCTTGACTCCAGGAGGCTGGTCTTAGCTGCTGATTCCACTCACTGTCCCTTTATGCTATGATGTGTCCCCCCAATCTAGCTCCTCTGTGTCTGCTCATCAGCCCTGGCGCTAAGCCCTTCGACTCTCTGAGCTCCAGAACCTCCAGAACTGGGGAGGAACATGTGCAGGACTCCTGTCCTTTCAGTGCCTTCCTCACTGCTTTCCCGTGGGCCTCTCCCAGAAGTGGTCAGGAGGGTTGGGAATGGGAGGCATGGCTGGGTGGTGGGAACGGCTTCCTCTGGGCTGGCAGGTAACAGGTTGCTGTCTCTAGAGCTCCTGGAATTGGGGGAAAGGCACCCTCCAATGTAACCACCCCCTCTATCCTGATTCTGTGTAGAAAACAGCACCAACAACTCCACGGGCCAGTCCAGGGCTGTGATCGCCGCGGCAGCCCGGAGGCGGGACAACAGCCACAATGAGTACTACTACGAGGAGGCTGAGCACGAGCGGAGGGTGCGCAAGCGAAGGGCCAGGTGGGTGTCTGCAGGAGAGGGGGAGCAGGGAGGGAGTGCCTGTAACTTCTTTAACTGCTGAAAATCTGAGAGCACTGACTATGTGGGTGGCTATGTGTATTAGTTTTGTATTGCTACCATAACAAATCACAAACCCAGTAGCTGAAAAACAACACGTTTATTATCTCACAGTTCCGTGGGTCAGGAGACCAGGTCTTGGATCCGCTGCTCAGGTCTCACATGCTGAAGTCAAGACGATTCTCATCTGAGGCTGGGGCTCTCATCTGAGCTCACTAGTTGTTGGCAAAACTCACTTCCTTGGCATGTAGCCCCCATGGCCATTCCAGTCTGGCTGTTCACTTATTCCTCGGGGCCAGCAGGAATATATCTCTGATTTCTTCCGCCAGTAGCTGGAGAAAACTCTGGTTTTAACGGGCTCACGTGATTAGATCAGGTCCTCCAGGGATAGTCACCTTATTTTAAGATCATCTGACTTGGGTCTTTAATTACATTTGCAAAATGTACCTAGATTCTTGAATAATCAGGGGATGAGAATCTTGTGGAGTGGAGGAATGCATCTTTAGAATTCTTCCTACCACGGTGGGGTAGAGACCCAGTAAAGAGATAGAAGCCTCGCCTGTATCAGCAGGGACTAAGGCCAGACTAGACTTCCTACCAGGAGATCGTAAAGGTTGGCTCAGCAGATGCAGCTTTTTTGCCTGCAAGAAAACGGGGTTCTAGTACCCATATCCTGATACATTCTTACATGCTGTCCCCATTCCTCCCTTCTCCCTTTCACATTATTATGTGAAGTTAAGTCAGGTCTAAAGAATCTTTCTTGGTGCCTTTTCTTGTCAGGTCCTGCCTGGTCTACCAGGATTTTCACTGGGGAGGAGCAGAGTGCTTCTTTCCCCTTCCCGCTCCTGGACTTGACCAGGCACCCTACCCTCTGTCCCTCTTCCTACATGATCTCCAAGCTTCAAGGCCAGGAAGACAGCCCTTACCCTGTTTTTACAGGAAGCTGGTGTCCCCTCACAGGACAAAGATCACCAACCCCATTTCTGTGACAGCCCAGCCTATCTCCAGTTATCTCAGAAAGGGCCCATTTTGGAAGGGAACCAGTGGCGCTGTCTCCCACCCCCTTCATCATCTGCTCTGACTAGGGTTTGGGGTCTCCTGTGTAGCACTTTCCCAACCTCGGTTGTAACCGGAAGAAAAAAATTTCCCTTCGTTAACCTGGAACAATGGGATCTTTTCAAAAGGAACTTTACTGCTCTACTGAGAAATTCGGGGGGAGCAAAAAATAAAAAGCAAAATGCACATTGTTCCACACATTTACTTAACCAGGAATTCCAACCTAAGCTAATTGAAATTCCAAGGTTTCTGGGTTTCTGGGTTCTTGGACATATGGCCTTCATGTCTTTTCCTTTTCCTGTCACCTTGAGTGCGTCCTGCTGTTAGGCCAGGTGAGCTTTATTTTTTGGACCTCAAGTGAGAGTTGGGTTAATCAAACTTCACAGTTCTTAACACATTGTCATCCCCATTCCATATTGTTTTTCCCTTTCTTTCCCCATTCTCATTCTTCCTCCATATTTTAGGCACCCACTTCAATGCATCTGATTTCTTTAAAACCTTGTATCCTTGTAAAAGTTAGAGTTGGTTTGTGTGTTAATGTAAATTTACCTTTTTTACTATTTTCCCCCTTGACACTATGTTTTTGGAATTCATCCATATTGTATATCCATCCAGTTTGCTATGCTTCTGACATTCTCACCAATATTTGGATTATAGTCACTTTTCTAATTTTTGTCCATTTTGATAGATAAGTAATATCTTATTAATGTTTTAATTTGTACTTCTCTAGTTACTAAAGAGTGACTACTTCATATATTTGTCAGCCAGTCAGGTCTCTTGTGAGTTGTCTGCTCACTTCTTTTGCCCATTTTTCTATAGGATCTTATTTTTTCTTCTTGATTCATAGAAAATTCTTTGCATATTCTGGACATCAATCTTTAGTGGTTTTAGATGATAAATATATTTTTCTTCCATCAGATGTCAGTTAATGTTGCCTGTGCTATCGTGTATTGATTAGAAATTTGTAATTTTGATGTACTCCTATCTATTGACTTCTCACCTTTTGAAGTCTTATTTAAGAAGGCTTTTCCTAGGGTCTCATGGAATGCTTGGTCTTTCCCATAGCCTGGTTCCTGCTTGTCTTCCTGGGTTTGACACTGGGTATGTCCTCTTTGAGTCCTTGGCTGAGTTTCCTCAGCTCTACAGCTTTTTCCTACCCACCTACCCCCAACAACCACACACACACACACCACACACACACAGACACACACACACAGCTCCCAAAAGTCCAACCCTGGTCCCAGATGGGCTTGTATCAACTTTGGAGAGAGTGCAAAGGCCTGATCTTACCTAGGCTGCTGGAGGGTTGGGGTGAGGAGGAAGATGAGAGGGAGTGTCTGGTCCAGACCCCACCTGTCCCCCAGGCTTGTGGTGGCAGTGGAGGAGGCCTTCACTCACATTAAGCGGCTGCAGGAAGAGGAGCAGAAGAACCCCAGGGAAGTGATGGACCCCCGGGAGGCAGCCCAGGCCATCTTTGCATCCATGGCCCGTGCCATGCAGAAGTACCTTCGGACCACCAAGCAGCAGCCTTACCACACCATGGAGAGCATCCTGCAGCACCTTGAATTCTGCATCACGCATGACATGACGCCCAAGGTAGGCTTGCTCTGCTTCCAGCATCCTTCTTTCCCCAGCTTCTGGCTCCCTTCTTTTCTATCTTCATTTTCCCTTATTCTCATGTCTTTCCTCACTCTCCATCCTTCTCTCTCTTCTCCACCTCTTCCTTATAGTCTGGGGTGAAGTTCTTAGGTGGATTAAAAAGGAGGAGGGAGCCTCCCCAACTCTATGAGGACCCTGGAATTTCAGTGTTCCTTATCCAGACCCAGAGTCTCCCCCACCTTTACTCCCTTCACTTCCACTAGATGGGTTTTGCTCTGTGCTCATTTTGAGCCATTGCCCACCCCTCAAATCTATTGCTGTTGGCTAGAATTGTTTCTCACTGAGTCAAGCATGCCAGCTCAGTGGAGAGAACAGAAGAATTAGGGAAGACTTGCCCAGGTCATGGTATGATGAATGTAGGGAGAAGAGCACAGGAGATCCAAGTTCTAGTGCCAACCCAGCTGAGCCACTGCACCTCTGGGGGTCCCAGTGTTCTCAGTCATAAAACAAAGATCTGAAGTGGTCATCTCTAACATTCTAAGATTCTAATTCATATACATAGAATGATCTTGGGGTTGGGGTCTTGGCTGTCTTCAAAGCTGTGCCCCAGGGATGGAGGCTAGTGAGATGGGTGGAAGAGATTCTTAGGCAGCCCATTCTCCCCTCCTCAGGCTTTCCTGGAGCGGTACCTGGTGGCTGGACCCACCATCCAGTACCACAAGGAGCGCTGGCTGGCCAAACAGTGGACACTGGTAAGCGAGGAGCCAGTGACCAATGGGCTTAAGGATGGCATCGTTTTCCTCTTAAAACGCCAGGACTTCAGCCTGGTGGTCAGCACCAAGAAGGTCCCGTTCTTCAAACTCTCAGAGGAATTTGTGGATCCAAAGTCGCACAAGTTTGTCATGAGGCTGCAGTCTGAGACTTCAGTGTGACTGTGCAGCAGAAGGGGGAGTGGGAGACTCTGGGCGGCTCCTGAGGATGGTGGGAGGGGGCCTGGTTCTCAGGACCAGCCAGATTCCTGCCACCTTTCTTCTTCTTGCTCTTGGTTTTTTTGTTTTTTTGTTTTTTTTTACTTGAATTAACTTACCCCTCACCCAATCTCTTACCCTCTACCTTATTTTTACCAGGAGAGACCATCCTGCTGTCAACAGTATCTGGGAAGATCTTCTTTTATTTTCCCTTCATTTTTGTATCCCTCCAGGCCCTGCAGGAATCAGTGCCTCTCTCCTTCCCTTTTGCCTGACCTTTTCCCAGATGACAGTCTCTTCCTAAAGGACACAGGGCCCTCCTGACTGTACCTTCTCTCACCTGAAACCCTACTCACAACCCAGGTTCTTGTAGCAATTCTCTCCAGGAGTACCTGACAGGGTGTCTTGGGTGTGGGGCCAGGATGGCTCCACAGAACCATGCTGCCAAACTCCTCCAGGGTAGCAGCTCCCACATGGCCTCCAAGTAGAGGCTGAAACCATCTTTCCTGTCCACCCGCCCCACCCATAACAAACCCTGAGTTTTTGGAGCAAAGATACTCCTAGGTCCTTCCACATAACCCCAAAGTTAGGAATCTCCCTGCCATGGTTATTTGCTTCTAGCTATTAGAGCCTCCCTCTCCATTCCACACACATTTAGAGCAAGGGAAGATCCTACATTTTACCCTCAAATTGCCACTTTCCTTTTATGATTTGTATGGTCATGGCCACAGGCAAATCAGAGAGTAAATCTTCTGTGACCACTTCCCCTGGGCCCTGGGAACAGGTACCTTTTCCCAGTGTGTCTTTCCTAGGCCATACCTGAGGGCGAGGGCAGGAGAGATCCCTGGGGTCTTGGAGAGACCTTTGTGAACGTCACTAACCTCTGCCCCCTGAACCTCCCCTCCCCCTTCAGTCCTGTCTTGGTGGGGCAGGTTCCCCCCTCTCTGGTAAAGGATGGCACTTGGATTCCTGTGCAGATCTAGTGGCTTGAAGACACTGACCCAGCCCCTCTGGTTTTAGATAAACGTTTTTCTTTTCTTCATCAACCTCCCCTCCCCCAGCCCCACCCAGTCCCACTGTCTCATTTCTCAGCTCGAGACCTGTGGCCTCTTCTCTCTTTGGGGGAGGAGCCAGCAGCTCCCCCTCATCCCCTGCCTTAAGTCCAGTTCTTTGCCTCAGGGGTCTCTTTTCCTTAACCTCCCAGGGCCCCCTCCTCTTCTCTCCCTACCTGGTTCTCTGGGCTCCCTCTGTATTGGGGCAAGGGACCAGGATTGCTGCCTTTTTTAGGCACCTAGCCCCTTACCCCATTTATTGTCCATAGTCTTTGTACCAAATCTGAAGTCTTGATAGTCTGGGTCTTATTTTGGGCAAAATTCACTGGCTCTCTAATACATATTTTCATTGTAAACCTGAGCCCAAGCACCTTTACACTGCATAGTTTTAGCTAAGTGCAGAAATAGGAAATACCCATCTACAGCCAGCCAGAATTCTTGTGCAGTACCCTGACTAGGATGGAGATGGACCTGGGCCAGTCCTCTAAATAACTCACATGCTCCTTTTTAGGCCCTTCTTTACCCTGGAAAACTCATTGGTACTTGCCTTTTGGAGTGCTTCCTGGGACAAGAGAAGAACCCCCTCCCCACTGATCTCTCATCAGGGAGACATCCTCTCTATGGAAGTATTGACTGGGTTTTTCCTGCTGCCCTTTTGGAAAAGGCACATCTATCCAGTCACCACTTACTAGAGAAGGGGCTCAGCAGCCAATGCTTCCCTTGTCCCCACAGGGGTGGGTTGCAGGGATGACTAGGCAGTGTCCCGAGGTCAGCCTTGGGCTGGAGCTGTGGGTCTTTGGATAGGCCTGGGTGTGTGAAATGCATCCTTTTTCTCTTCACAAACTTGGTTTCAGAAGAATCATATCTGGGTCACATTTATAAATACCTCACTATCCTGGAAAAGGGGACCTGGATGGTGATTGGGGTCACTGCCTTTGTGGGCAGGAGTCGAGAGTGGGTTGGGGTAGAGAGAAAGTGTGTGGGATCTTAGTTGCTGCCCTAAGTTAGGAGTGGGGGAGTGTTTATTTTAAGAACCTGCCATGTTTTTAATCACTGTGACTTTTTCATTCCTTTTTCCTAAAACTAAAAGAAAATCCCCACCCCCACCCCAACTATCTTTCTAAGCACTAAGGGCTGTGATTGAGAATGGTAGTGTTTTGGTCCTTTGCGTCAGAACTGTGGTATCTTTGTTTTCTTTTATTATTATTATTATTATTATTTTTTTAAGATGTCAGGATGAGTGGTTGAGTGTATGGATGTTTGTCTTCTGCTTCTCTTATGGGAAGTTGTCTTCATGCTGTGAACTACCGTGGGGTGTGCAGCTGACTCAGTCCTATGATGAGCAGTTTCCCCCACTTTGCCTATCCCACCATTCGCTGGATTTTCTCATTTTTCTACCTGAGCATCCGCTGGCGGGGTGTGCCCTCCTATTGCAACTCATCCCCCCCACCGACACATATTTACTGTAGGGGATGCTGAGGCTGGGCCTCTCCATTGCTCTTTTTCTTGTAGCCTCCTAGCTCATCCCACAAACCTATTTAGGCCTTCCTTGCCATCACCTTGGCACTCCTGCCCTCCTGCCCTGCACACCAGGACACTGTGCCTCAGTCCTTCACCTACCTCACCACTCTGACGCTGTCCCTTTCTTCTAAACTAGTCCTTGTACTCTCTCTCTTTATTTTTGTTTATTTCTCTCCATAATCTCTCATTTCTTCTTCCAGTCCTCTCCATTTCAGCCCTTACTTTTTCCCTTCCCACCCCCCCACCATTCTTGTTGCAAACCTTGATACAACCCTGTGAGAGACATCAGGCTCCTGGAACCTGCTCGTTGATAACGTCTGTTTCCAGGGTTTGTGCTTCTCTCCTTCTCTGCTGGGCCCAGGTGAGCATCCTTGCCCCTCTGTTATGTCTGTCAGTCTTTCTTTTCTTTCCTCTGCCCTCTGTATGGGGCAGCATCTGCTGATGGATTCAGTCCTGGTGTGTGTGATTGTTGTGATTTGTTCTTCTGTGCGCAAAAGGAAAGGGTTTTTTGAGTCCCTTCCAAGTGAGATTGTAAATGTAGAATTTTCCACTATTGGATCTAGATTTTTTTTCTTTTTTGGGTTACAGAGCTAAGATCTTGTGCATGCATGTAGAAAATTGTAAAATGTAAATTCTTTTTTCTTTTTTTTTTAATATATAAAAAGCTTGTTTTTACAGTTTGCAGTGGATCTAAACATTATGGCAAATTTAGGGATTTTTTTTCTTAAATATAGGAACTAAAACTGTACAAATTTTTTTATATAAAATAAAGACATTTGACTT
Organism: Tolypeutes matacus; assembly: GCA_026826555.1. Classification (NCBI taxonomy): domain Eukaryota; kingdom Metazoa; phylum Chordata; class Mammalia; order Cingulata; family Chlamyphoridae; genus Tolypeutes; species Tolypeutes matacus. The sequence continues at coordinate 602,495 of JAKSZT010054305.1, forward strand.
TTGTGGGGGCATTCTGTTGCTTTTCTTTTTTTACAGGAGTGAGAGCAAAGGAGGGGCAGGGAAGATTGAACATATGCTCCTTTTTCAGGGAGTGGCTGGGCCAGGAGGGGGCAGTGTAAGCTTGTCATTGCTTCGTGGTTCCTCAGGATGTGTTGGAGGGAAATGAGGAAAGTGTAAAAAAAATTTTCTTCCAAACCCTGAGTCTGAGGAGAGAGAAACATAGGAATGTGAAGAATTACTTAGCAACTGCCTGGGTGGAGTGGTCGTAAGGATAAAGAGAAGGAAGGATTATGTTCAGATCCTCTTGAGCAATCTCATCTCTATGGGGACCAGGTGAGGGATCGGAGTGGGGCGATTAGGACAGAAAACACCATGGGAGTTTCAGGTAAGCAATGGCTTCTCAGGGGGTAGTTGGTGATTTCGGTCAAGAAATCGTGAACAGCTCATCAAATTTCATTAAGAAAAGTTCCTGAAGTATGCTCTTATTTCTAAATACATATGTTGCCATTATCTTTCTGACTTTTCAGACACTGCTCAAAAGAATATTCTAGCAACAGTTGTTTACTTTAAAACGAAAATGTTCAGTTTGTACTGTGGTGCTGGTAATTGATCATCAAGAGATGAGGGTCCTTTCCCAGCTCTGCCTGGGCTGTGATTTGAGCAAAATGCTTGGCACATAAACAGCCTTCTAAGGTTAAAAACAAACAGAAGTAAACTTTCTTGCATGGAGTTGAGCCCTCTGTCTCATATTTTGTCAGGCTCTGGGGATGCCAAGATAAGAGAGGCTCAGTCCTTGTCCTGGAAGAGCACCCAGTCTGTAGGAGGTGACAGACCAAATAACCTAATGGCTGCATGGGTCATCTGTGTCCACAGGCAAAGTGCAGAGACAAGCTCCAGCTGGATTTTAAGGAGGGCAGGGAACTCTCCTTCAAGAAATTTAGGGAGTTTAAGAATCAAGGAGGGGGAAGCAGATGTGGCTCAAGTGATTGGGCTCCTGTCTACCATATAGGAGGTCCAGGGTTCGATTCTCCGGGACTCTTGGTAAAAAACAAGCTGGCCCGAGTGGAGTGCTGGCCCATGTGGTGTGCTGGCCTTGGCAGAGTGCTGGCTCATGCAGGAGTGCTGGCCCGCATGGAGAGCTGGAGCAGCAAGATGACAAAACAAAAAGAGACACATAGAAAATGAGAGATGCAGCAAATCAGGGAGCTGAGGTAGCACAAGAGATTGAGCAGCCTCTCTCCACTCCAGAAGGTCCCAGGATTGGTTCCCGGTGCCACCTAAAGAGAAGACAAGCAGACACGGAAGAACACACAGAGCAGACAGCGAGCACAAAAAACAATGAAGTGGGGGAGGAAATAAATAAATAAATCTTAAAAAAAAAAAAAAAAAAAGAATCAAGGAGGGATAACCTGGATTCCATGAGAGAAGGGGCTTTGTTTTGTTCACCTAAGTATCCTGAGCATCTATAACAGTTCCTTACATATAGCTGGCACTCAGTAGATAATCTATTGAATGAATAGATGAATTAAAAAAATAAACTAACAATACAATAGGGCCATGTGAAAGGGATCATACACTTGCTTCTTCCTTTAAAATTGCACCCAAGTCTTTCTCATATGAAAACTAAAAACTTCCCTCAAAATTGTCCCATGGATCTGACCTTCTTTTTGTAACCAGAATTCTTAGGGAAGAATAGTTCTGTAACTATTCAGTGCAGTTTTCAGTTCTTCACCTCAAATCCAACTTTTGATTTATTCTGAGCAAATTTCCACCCTCACATGCTTCTGAAGTTATTCTTTCATCTACTGGCCAAATACAATAGATAACCTATTAGTTGGATGTCATTATTCAGTGTCTGTGCAGTTCCCAGCCTGATACTAAAGGGCTTTGGTTAGTAAAGGTACTGGATCCAGTCCTGCCCTCTCTGAGCTAACCTTTTGTGGACCATCAAAGAGTCTGTATTTAACCTATTGGGGCTCTTATCTTTGGCCTGGGAATTAATAGATTCAAGACCAGATCTCGATATTGGATCTGTAGGGTCATGGTTTTTTCCTAGGAGTTTGCTGAAAGCAAAAATAATAACTCTAGCCATTGTCATGTAACAAAGGGCACTTGTAACTTTTAGCTGAAGGAGTATGTTTTTCATGGAAGTACTTCCCATATCACTGAAGTCAGGGACTCAGCTTGGTAAATAGTCAAGATCATGCCAGAGACTTCTTGACATCACTGCCCAGATGTGATTTTCTAATCTCTTTTTCAAAATGCAGCCAAAAAAGGGAACTTGGGGCTGGGACTCTGAGTGAGGAGACAGAAGGATCTTTAGTCCCAGTTTTGGAGATTGTTTTATTTAGGTCTATTTAATGACTTATACAGAACTCAAAGTCTACTGCTTAAAATAGCATTTGGCTTCTTATTTGTCATTTCAAGCATGTAGTGGAAATATTCTCCCAATTGCTGGGAAGGCTGTGGGGAAGGCAGGGTGGGGAGTCAGCCTTTGGAAAACCATTTCAGCATGAATGCACAAGTGGTCATGGAAGATGCTAGAGAAGTAGGAAAGGACCATCTAAGTAGTAGAAACATTTTGGGAAATAGTTATTCCTATTTAACTCCCAATTTTTCTTTAGGCTGAAAACTTTGTCCATTTCCCTTGTTATAAAGGACAAAGGACAGAGAAGATAGGATATCCTAAGAGCTCTTAAGAGCAAATTCCATACTTAAGTATGCGTTAAATAGTGGAAGAAGGTAGGGGTTTAGAGTTGGGAAACCTGGGCAAGCCCTTGACATCTTTCATCTCAACAAGTTTTGAGAGAACACTTCTGTGAGCTAGTCACCGGATACAAAGATAAATAAAACATTGTCCTGCCGCCGTCTAGGAGTTAATGGGGCTTTTATTAGTAAAATTGGGGAATTTTATTATTTTGCTATCTATTGTAGCCCAACCCAAGAAAGTAAACTGTTCTCTAGAGGTGGTAAGTACTGTTGTCGAGAGGCAGACTGAAGCCAACACTTTGGGAGTGTGTTGAGCTTTGATAAGTAAACTGTTTTGATGTTACCACTCAAAAGGAGACATCTGCAGTCAGATATCCTAAAAGGGGGACCACTTTCGTTGAAAAAAAAAAAGTGTATCTTCTGTTGTGTCCTGTCCCTTCTGTTTGCTTTTGGACACACTCAGTCCACTCTGCTGCTTCACTAGGGCAAATGTGGTTTAAAATGAAAGTGTGCTATTTTCTCTGGGCCCCTTAAACTGAGCTTGGAAATCTGAGAAAAAAACAACTCAAGAGGAAGAGGATGGTCTGGTAATCACAATATCCATCAATGCTGTGACCAAAAATTTGCATGAGTTGGTTTAAATGTGTCAGGAGATACATGGTTTAACTTAGTGGTTTTTTTTTTTTCCCCTTTCCTGTTAATGTTTTGTTCTTTTTGATAAATATGTGATTTTAGGGTGAAGTTGACTGGGATAGTTTTTACGCCAATAGAGAATTGTTGTTGAAGGACTTCTTGTCTTCTGCCTGTTTACTTATATCCTGACACAGCATCTTTGGTCTCAAAGATAAAATCCAGTTAAAAAGAAAGCAGGGAAACCTAACCTTGTTTATTTCATTTTCAAGGACTGATCAGCCATTTGGTACTTCTGGTTTGGAACATATTGAGGAATTAGATGCCAGGCAACCTGCTTCCTGGATTGAAATGTTCAGGTGGTTTTTATTCTCTCTTGAAGTAGATCCTCAGACTAGAACTTCTCAAATTTCAGTTGTGCCTATAACACGTGTGCAAATCACTCGGGGGTCTTGTAAAAATGCAGATTCTGATTCAACAAGTCTGGGACATGGCCTGAGATTCAGCATTTCTAAGGAACACCTAGTTGATGCCGCAGCTGCTGCTGTTCTGCAGACCTTTGAGTAGCAAGGCCCTAAAAGTTTGTGTACCCATGACTGTTCGAGAGGCCCAAACATGCCTTCCATAAAACTACAATATTTGATTTAAGAGATAAAAATTTTTTTAGAGATCTAAACTTCATGAATTTAGTCAATAGCTTGGTAAAGTAATTGTTGCTCATGTTATAGAATTGCACCATCTGTATCAAAATGTGATATTAAGAGACTCTTAAATGATATTCTGTGAGATGACCGTATGTGTGGAGTTTGTGCAAAAACATTTTAATGGACCCCTTAACTGATCCAAATGAGACATAATGAACAAAAAGAGCCAAGCAGGTGAGACTTTATCACTAAAGGCCACAGAAATTAAAGGAGCAGCTTACAATATAAATAACCCATAGAAGCTTCTTGCCAACATGACCAATAGATCAGAAGAAATTCAGGAGTTTTGCTAAGTTTAGAGAATTCCAGATAAGATTCCTGAGTGTACTTCCATACTTACTTAGTGGCTGTGGGTATAGAATGAAAGTAAATTTTAATCATCATATATCAATAATTTAGACATCTTAAGTTTCTTTGCCAAAGTCATCGTGATTACCATGCAAACTTAAAAGATCATGGAATTGATGTTGCTGGCAGTTGTCTTATCTGTGTTCAGTGTTTTTCACTGAGTCATTCAAAAGATACTTATTGAGTACTTTCTATGTGCCAGAAGCTATGCTGGCACAAGAGATGACACAAGGGGGCGGGTGTGGCTCAAATGGTTGGGCGTCCGTCTCCCATATGGAGGGAAATGGGTTTGATCCCTGGGACCTCCCGGTAAAATAAAGAAAAATATAGAAGGTGCGCGGGCCACCGGGCCCCGCACGTGGGCATGCTAGACCCCGTTGAGCCACGCAGCAACGTAACAGGAGAGTGATACAAAGGAAAGCCAAGATGAGACATGCCGAAAAACCAGCAACTGAGGTGGCACACCTCTCTCCCACATTGGAGATTCCCAGGATCGAATCCCGGTGAAGACAGGAGGAGAAGGATGAGAAGAGAGGGCAGGAAACAGACACAGAGAATTGCCCAGCGATTCAAAACAGCATAAAATGGGGTTGGGGGTGGGGGTGGGGTGGGGGTGTGTTAAAATGGATAAAAAGTAAATAAATCTTTTTTTAAAAAAAGAAATAACACAGATGTGGTCTTTGTTCTCAAACAGATATTGATCACATAATTTCAAATTGTGATGAATGTAATAAAGCAGTATAGGGAGTATGGGGCATTATAATAGGAAGCTAACCCAGTGGGAGGTTGGGAGCCATCAGGGAGAGTTTCCTTGGGGAAAAAAATGTCATTTCAGCTCCATTGAAAAATCCTCTGCTTGGAAAAGTGGGGCACAAAAACTTTTTTTTAACCAGGAAGACCTTCTTCCTTCTCTTCAGTGAGGAAACTCTTCTTCCTACTCTTCAGTTCAAGGAGTTGCTGTCTAAAAAGTGAGTGTCAAAATCAGTGAAACTTAGGAAGTTATCAATAGATTTCCTGGAGGACTGAGTGAGCATTATTTTATTAGGACTCAACTATGGCAACTGAACTAAAATTTATAAATGAAGCTTTTGCTCTAGGAATAAGATAAAAAGGGAGAGAGGGAAGAATTGGAGCATCTAATATGCCCTGCTTATATATACTTGGTGTACTACACCAATTGTTCAAAGAGAGGAGGAAGAGAGGAGGAACTTTGTGGAAACCCCTCATATTTATACCTCAGAGCTGGTACCAGATCCTTGCTATTTCTCAGCTGGTACAGTTTTTCCTGAGGATGGGGTCTCTGCTGAACTAGTCCTTGCCAAAACTTATTAACAGTTGCTGAAACAGTTTTTACTGCTTGAGAATTTTGAGAAGTATTTTCAGCTCAGAATTTTAATTTCCTTGAATTTTCAACACAACACATGGGAATCTTATTTGCTAGGATTCCTTGTATGGCACATATTGTAGCTAAAGAGATGCCCAGGAAGGGCTGCTGGGAGCTTCAGGTAGGACCCCCACTGGATATTGATATCTTGGGAGATCACTACTGTTCCAGACTTTCTACTTTTATCAATTACTTAAAATCAGATTAGGTTCTGGGGATGGAATCAAGCCAGTCATACATACAAGGTACCAGTTATAAATCAGAATGCTAATTTATTAATTTACTACAGCAGGTAGATTTAGTTTGGAAATGGATTGGTCACCTGTATAGGCACCTTCCAGATGGGACAGATCTAATTGATGAATTAGCAACACCAGAAAGGGGTATTGGAAATTCTGAAGAGACCTGTTGCAGGATTTTAGCATCACCCATAATAAGGAAATATCATTTAAACAGCTCCTTGCTATTAACCTCTGTTTTTCCTTAAACATGGGAACTAACAATCAATTCACCTTTCTCTTGAGTTCAGACCTATGGGACAACTTATAGGAAGTACCTGATGGTGTCCTGAGACCATAAGGACAGCTGGCAGAACTTCTACTTTAATTCTAACCATAAAATCTGCAACAATTGATAAAATTCAAGAAAATTTCTACCAGAACAGTACTCATCATGTCCATTTGTCAATAGATCTTGTGACTTCATTTATTTGTTTTGAACTAGATTGTAATTTGTCTCCAATCTACTCAGTTCTGTTCCTGTAGAATCCTGTACGGCACCACTACCTTCTACCCCAAATATCCACAGTTAAGAGTTTCTTATGTATCCTTTCAGAATTTCTTTATATGTATATAAAATACAATTATATCTTCTTTCCCTACCCATCTCATAAAAATGGTAGCATATTGTACCTACACTGTTCTACACCTTGTGCCAAGACACAAAGAAGAAAACATTGATAAATGTAACTATATTAAAACAAAAACAAAAAACAAAAAAAAAACCTTATCAAAAAATTCCATGAAGGGAAGCGGCTGTGGCTCAATCAGTAGGGCTCCTGTTTACCATATGGGAGGCCCCGGGTTCGGTTCCCGGGGCCTCCTGGTGAAGGCAAGCCCGCCCGTACGGCGTGGTTAGCTGACCCAGCGAGCACAAGCAGCAAGGGGGGGATAAATGAATAAATAAATAAAATCTTAAAAAAAAAAAAAAAATTCCATGAAAAAGTTTTCATAGATTTGGAGAAAATATTGTAGTGCATACACTTGTATTATTCTACAGGATCTACATATGTAGATCTAGAAATCAAAAGTGAAAGGACAAATGATCCAGTTAAAAACGGGGCCGAGAGGTGACAGGTATTTCACAGAAGAGGAAATCCAATACCCAGTAAACTATTAAAAGATGAGAAGACTTCAGTCCTATACTATACTAACTATAAACCAAATAAACTTAAGCGATGTGTATAGGACAGTTCACCCCATAGCAGCAGAGTGCATATTCTCTAGTGCACATGGATCATTCTACAGGATAGACCATATGTTGTCACAAAACAATCTCAATAAAATAAAAAAAATATTGAAATGATACAATGTTTCTTCTGCCCCAATGGAATGAAGCTAGAAATCAATAACAGAGAAGTGGAAGATTCACAAATATGCAGAAATTAAACAACATACTCTTAAAAACCCAGTGGATCAGAAAAGAAATCATGAGACAAATTAGGAAATATCTTGAGGCAAATGAAAATGAAAACACAACATACAAAAATCTATGAGATGGGAAGCGGCTGTGGCTCAATCAGTAGGGCTCCCGTTTACCATATGGGAGGCCCCGGGTTCGGTTCCCAGGGCCTCCTGGTGAAGGGAAGCCCGCCCGCACGGCGTGGTTAGCTGACCCAGCGAGCACAAGCAGCAAGGGGGGGATAAATGAATAAATAAATAAAATCTTAAAAATAAATAAATAAATAAATAAAGTGAATATACTTATTAAAAAAAAAAAAATCTATGAGAACAAAATGAAAAAAACCACACAAGAAGCAGCAAAGGCAGTGATAAGAAAATTTTTTAGCTCTAAATATTTATATTAAAAAAGAGAAAAATCTCAAGCCAGAGACTTAACCTCACAACTGGAGGATATGGAAAAAGAAGAGCACACTAAACCAAAATCGAGCAGAAGGAAGGAAATAACAAAGATTAGAGCAGAGATAAATGAAATAGAGGATTAAAAAAAATAGACTCAGACCAAAAGTTGGTTCTTTGTAAAGATCAAAACCAAGAAAGCTTTAGTTAGACTGAGAAAAAATGAGAGAGGTCCAAATTAAAATCAGAAATGAAAAGGAGGATATTATTACTGATCACACAGAAATAAGGATTTTATGAAGATACTATGAACACCTGTAGGTCAACAAAATAGATAACCTAGAGAGAATGGACAAATTCCTAGAAACATGAAAACTACATATACTGACCCAAGAATAAATAGAAGATCTCACTAGTAAAGAGATTGAGTCAGTCATGAAAAACCTCCCAACAAAGGAAAGCCCAGGACCAGATGGCTTCACAGGTAAATTTTACCAAATACTCCAAGAAGAATCAACACCAATCCTGCTCAAACTCTTCCAAAAAACTGAGGAGTAGGGAACATTCCTTAACTCATTCTGAGGCCAACATCACCTTTTTTTACCAAAGTCAGATAAAGATACCACAAGAAAAGAAAATTACAGACCAATATCCTTTATGAATATAGATGCAAAGTCCTCAACATTATACCAGCAAACTGAATCCAAGAGAACATTAAAGGACTTGTACACCATGATCAAGTGGGATTTATCCCTGGTATGCAAGTTTGGCTCAACATAAGAATATCAATATAATACACCACATTAGCAGAACCAAGGGGGAAAAAAACAACACAATCATCCCAACTGATGCAGAGAAGGCATTTGACAAAATCCAGCACCCTTCATGCACAAATACATAGAAAACTAGGAATAGAAGGAAACTTCCTCAACATGGTAAAGGTCTTATATGAAAAGACCACAGCTAACATCATACTCGATGGTGAAAGACTGAAAGCTTTCTCTGTAAGATCAGGAACAAGACAAGGATGTCCACTGGTACCACTGTTATTTAACACAATAAATAACTGTCATCCAAATGGAAGTGAAGAAGTGAAACTTTCCTTATTCACAGATGACATGATCCTATATACAGAAAAATCCACAACAAAGTTGGTAGAACTAATTCAGCCAGGTGGCAGGGTTCAAGATCAACATGCAAAAATTGGTAGTGCTTCTATACACTAGTAATGAACAATCTGAAGAGGAAATTTTTAAAAATTCCATTTACAATAGGAACTAAAAGAGTCAAATATGTAGGAATAAATTTAACCAAGAATGTAAAGGATCTTTACACAGAAAAATACAAGACATTGCCAAAAGAAAGAAAAGAAAACCTAAATAAACGGAAGGACATCCCATGTCCATGAATTGAAAGACTAAATATTGTTAAGATGTCAATTCTACCCAAAGCAATTTACAGATTCAACACAATCTCAATCAAAATTCCAATCCTTCTTTGCAAAAAAGGAAAAGACAGTCATAAAATTTATGTGGATGGGTAAGGGGCCCTGACTAGCCATCTTGAATTTTCCATCTTGAAAAAGAAAAAAGTATGAGTACTCACACTTCTCAATCTTAAAACTTATTACAAGGTCACAATAATCAAAACAGCATGGTAATGGCACAAGGACAGACATGTAGACCAATGGAATTGAATTGAAAGTTCATAAATAGACCCTTAAATCTATGGCCAACTGATTTTCAACAAAGAAGCAAAGTCCACTCAGTGGTGGAAAGAACAGTGTCTTCAACAAATGGAGCTAGGAAAGCTGGATATCTACCTACAAAGTAATGAAGGTGGACCCCCTACTTCACAATACAAACAACTCAAAATGGTCAAATATAAGAACCAAAAGTATAAAATTCCTAGAAGAAATCATGGGGAAGCATCTTCAGGACCTTGTGTTAGGCAATGGTTTCTTAGGCTTTACACCTAGAGCATGAACAACCAAAGAAGAATAATAGATAAATGGGTCTTCATTGAAATTAGAAACTTTTGCACATCAAAAGACTTCAACATGAAAGCAAAAAGACAACCTACAGAATGGGAAAAAATATTTGGAAACCATGTATCTGATAAGGGTTTACTATACAGAATATGTAGAGAAACCCTACAATTCAATAACAAAAAGACAAGCAATCCAGTTTAAAATGGGCCCATCAACTGATGAACAGATAGATTAAAAAAAAAAAAGGTGTATACATAAAAAGGGAATGACATGGTGGTATACTTGACAACCTGGATGAAACTTGAAGACATCATGTTCAGTGAAATAAGCCAGACATAAAGAATAAATATTGTATAATCTCATTGATATGAAATAATTAAAATAAGCAAACTCATAGTGTCAGAAATTAGAGTACAGGGTACCAGGGGTTGGGACTTGGGTAGGGAATGGGGAATTAATGCTTAATTGGTGCAGAATTTGTTTGGGGTGATAAAAATGCTTTTGTAATGGATGGTAGTGATGGCAGAACAACACCATGACTGATTGATACCACTAAATTGTATATTTGAATGTGGTTAAAAGGGGGTTATATATATGTTACTAGAATGAAATTTTAAAAAATCCTTTGGACTGTATACAACACAAACAGTGAGCCCTAATGTAAACCATGTACTATAGTTAATAGTACAATCATAATAATATTCTTTCATCAATTGTAACAAATGTATCACACTAATACAATGTGTTACTAATAAGGGGATGACTTCCAGTTGACCAAGATGGTGGCATAAGACACTCCAGGATGCTGTCCCTCCACAGAATCTTTGAACAACTAACAAAAACTAGGAGAGCCATCTTCCTCAGAACTCTGGAAAACAGTTAAAAGGTTGCATTAACGGGGCAAGTACTGAATCAAGAAAAAGCAACCTGAAAACAGTAGGCAAAGCCTATGGTGCTCTTGTAAGACCCTCCTTCATTCCTCCCCTTGTGCAGTGTGGAGCCAGTTTGGGCTCCCATTGTGGGTCACAGGCCTTGTTCCAGAGGGAGCAGAATAACCCTTAGGCACATACTAAGGTGTCTGTATGATATGCCAGTCTATCAAGTGGAAGCCTGAAAGACTGAACCAGGAAAACTTGTCTCAGGCTCACCCTCCCAGAATTTGTCCTGAAGGCAGAGAGGCAGCTTGCTAACAGCTAAAGCAGTACAAGAAACAATTAAGTCAAAACGGCCTTGGGCAAAGGACTACCTGCATTAAGTCATATAATAGGGCACCCAGGAGGTAGTGAAAACCTATTTCAAAGGGAGGAGACTTTTATTTCAAAAGTCTGTTAATTGTAAAAAGGGAATTCCAAATGCCATGAGCACACACAAGCCCAGGAAAAGAACCAAGCTCTGTGGCTCCATGCAGTCTCAGTTAAGACAGAGATGAACCTGCACTTCACATTCTCCATAGGCTCATCTTTATTTTTAAGTTTTAATTTTAAAGAAGTTTTAGATTATAGAAAAGTTACATTAAAAATATAGGGGATTCCTATATACCCCATCCCTTTCCCCTCTCACATTTTCCCCTATTAATAACATCTTACATTAGTGTGATACATTTATTATAATTGATGAACAAATATTGAAGCATGGCTACTAACCATGGTCTATAGTTTACATTAAGTTTTACAATTTGCACTGTACAATTTTATAGGTTTGGACAAAATGTATCATGGCCTGTATTGATCTTGATAGGAGGGCTAAGCTCTGAAGGAAACCACCAGCCAAAGCAGAGTCAATGGCAAAGACTGTGAAAGGTGCTTTTAACTTTGGCTTGTTTGTTTTTGTTAGCTCCTGACACTCAAGGAAATCACTGTCATATATTTATCTGAATACAAACTTATGGAACAGACAGCTCAGGGATGAAATCCCAGAGTTAGCACTTTAAAATATTTAAATTAACAGTGTGCAACAAAAGATTACAAGGTAAACAAAGAAACAGGAAATGATGGCCCATTCAAAGGAAGAAGATGAAAATCTAGAAAGCATCAACAAAGAAGGCCAGACTTTGGACATACTGGACAAAGACTTTAAAAAAATGATCCTCAATATGACCAAGGAAATAAAGTAAAGCATGGAGAAAGAATGAAAGGAAAACAATGAATGAAAAATATGAGAATCACTTTAAGATATTTAATAGGAACCAAACAGAAATACTTGAGTTGAAGACAACAATAACTGAAATGAAAAATTCTCCCCCGCTCCCCCCAAAAGAATTTTCCCTAGAGGGTTTTAACAGTAGATTGGAGCTGACAGAAGAAATAAAATCAGTGATCTTGATTACAAGAGAATTGAAATGATTGAAGGAGAGTAGCAGAAAGAAAAAAAAAAAAATAGAGTGTAAGAGACCTGTGAGACACCATCAAGCGTAACAAGATACCCATTATGGGAATCCCAGAAGAAGAGAAAGGGGCAGAAGGAATATTCAAAGAAATAATGGCTGAAAACTTCCAAATTTAGTAAAAGATATGAATATGCACATTTAAGAAGCATAAAGAATTGAAGATGTCCAGTAAAGGTAACCATATGGGATATTATAAATGCCAGTACTATTGTATTGTATTCTGTGGAATGTAACTCCACTGTTTACTTCTTATGGGTTCTAAAATGCAATTGCATAAAAAGTAATTTGTGGGGGCAGATGTGGCTCAAATGGTTGGGCGTCCATTTCCCATATGGAGGGACCTGGTTCGATTGCTGGGACCTCCTGGTAAAATAAAGAAAAATATAGAAAGTACGTGAGCAAGTGAGCCCCCAGACCCTGCCGAACCACGCAGCAAGATGATGACATAACAGGAGAGAGACGCAGGGAAGAGCCAAGACGAGACGTGCCAAAAAACCAGGAACTGAGGCGGTGCAGGTGGCAGAAATGCCTCTCTCCCACATGGGAGGTTCCCAGGATCGAATCCTGGTGAAGACAGGAGGAGAAGGATGAGAAGAGAGGGCAGGAAACAGACACAGAGAATTGCCCAATGAATGGACACAAAAACAGCAAAAATGGGGCGAGGGGTTAAAATGGTAAAAAAAAAAAAAAATTTGTAAGAAGTACAAGAAAAAGGGGGGGAACAGAGGGACATAGGAACAGTGTATGTGTATGCTATTGAAGTTAAGTTGGTATCAGATCAAACGTGATTTTTATTGATTTAGGATGTCAAATTTTTACTCTGTGGTAACCACAAAGAATATATATGAAAAATATATTCATAAAGAAATGAGAAGGAACTCAAAAGGATACAATACAAAAGATGAAATAAATATTAATGAGGGCATTAATGGAAGAATAGAGGGTCAATAAAAGTATAATAGTTACAAAGAAAAAATAGCAAAATGGCAGAAGAAAGTCCTGTATTATCAGTAGTTACTTTAAATGTGACTAAATTAAGCTCTCCAGTCAAAAGTCAGAGTTTGGCAGAATGGGTAAAAAAAGTATGACCCATGCAACTCACGTTTTTTTTCCAGAGGTACCGGGGATTGAACCCAGGACCTCGTACATGGGAAGAAGGTACTTAACCCCTGAGATACATTGGCTACCCAATGAGAGTTGGTTTTTTCATTTGTTTGTTTGTTTGTTTTGTTTTTAGGAGGTACTGGGGATCAAACCTGGGACCTCGTACATGGGAAGCTACACCTGCTCCTCCCATGGAAGTCACTTTAAATTCAGAGACACAAGTAGTTGATAGTGAAAGGATGGAAGAAAATATACCATGCAAGTTGTAACCAAAAGAGAGCTGGTATAGCCATACTAATATCAGATAAAATAGACTTTAAGTCAAAAACTGTTATGTGGGATGAAGAAGGTCATAATATACTAATAAAAGGGTCAATTCAACTAGTAGGCATAACAATTAAAAATATATATGGGGAAGCGGCTGTGGCTCAATCAGTAGGGCTCCCGTTTACCATATGGGAGGCCCCGGGTTCGGTTCCCGGGGCTTCCTGGTGAAGGCAAGCCCGCCCGCATGGCGTGGTTAGCTGACCCAGCGAGCGCAAGCAGCAAGTGGGGGATAAATGAATAAATAAATAAATAAATAAATCTTAAAAAAAAAATAAATAAAATAAAAATATATATGCACCTAATAGCAGAGCCCCAAAACCTATGAAGAAAATATCCTACTCTACATTAATAGTAGGAGATTTCAGTATACTACTTTTGATAGAATATCTATAAAGAAGATCAGGGGAGCAGATGTGGCTCAAGCGGTTGACCGCCTGCTTCCCGTATGGGAGGTCCCGGGTTCAGTTCCCAGTGCCTCCTAGAAAAAAACCAAAACAAACAACAAGCAAAACAAATGAAAAAAACCAACACAGGGGAGCCAATGTGGCTCAGTGGTTGAGTGCTGGCTTCCCATATACAAAGTCCCAGTTTCAATGCCCAGTACCTCAAAAAAATAAAATAAAATAAAAATAAAAAATCAGTAAGGAAATAGAAGACTTGAATGATACCACAGTAATGCAAAGTCTTATTAATAGTAAGGCTACTAAGTCAGTATTTTATACATGATTTTTCTGTAAACCTACAACTTTTCTAATAAAAAATTACATAAAAAACCACAAAGAGAGTTCATTTCTCACTCATTAGATTGGCAAAAATTGAAGTCTGACAACATCAGGATATGGTGAGGAGATGGAGCAATGGGAATCCTCAGACACTTCAAGTGGGAGTCAGATTGCTTTATTCATTTGGAAAATGATTCAATAATATTTATTAATCTTGGTGATTCCTCTATCTTGCAATTCCACCCTTAGGCAGACGTCCTAAGGAACCTCTTTGAGCATGTGCACAAGGAGATGTGCATTTCAGTTTTATTTTAATAAACAAAGCAACATGAACAACAACAACAAAAAAACCCAACTAGGGGTCGGATGTGGCTCAACTGGTTGGGCGTCCGTCTCCCATATGGAGAGCCCCGGGTTTGATCCCCAGGACCTCCCGGTAAAAAAAAAAAAAAAAAAAAAACAACTAAAAATCCATGATGTGGTTTATTCATATAGTGGAATACTATATAGCAGAGAAAATGAACTGTAGCAACATGAATCAGCATGAATGAATCTCCCAAACATAATATTGAGGAAAAAAGAATGTTACAGATGAATATATGTAGCATATCATTTTAAAATTTAAAAACATGCATCACAATACCTTTTTATGGTCTAGGAATACAAATGTAGTCAGAGTCTAAAAAAATGCACGCAAATGATAAACACCAAATTCAGGGTAATGGTTATACCTGGGTATAGGGAAAGCTCTTGAAGAGTGAAGCATGGTGTGTGTGTGTGGCGGGGGGTGTGTGGGGGGGGTTCAACTATATTTTCTTGAACTTGGTTTGGTGATTTGGAGCTTTTTACCTGAGAAAAACATGTAATTAAACTTAGTACATTCCTGTGGGTGTGAACCCATTGTAAATAGGAACTTTTGATGAGGTTACTTTAGTTAAGGTGAGGCCCAGCTGAATCAGGGTCTTTATCCTATCATTGAAGGCCTTATAGGAAAGGTAACACACACACACAGAGAGAGAGAGAGAGAGAGAGAGAGAGAGAGAGAGAGAGCGCATCCAGAAGCTGAAAGTCAGAGGAACCCAGAAGAGAAAGAAGCCAGGAGAGGCCACAATGTGCACTGCCATGTGACAGAAAAGCCAAGTACTAAGGATGGCCGGCAGCCAGCCCCAGAATACCACAGTCTTCTGGGAGAAAGCATTGCCTTGACAACACTTTGATTTTGGACTTCTCCTAGCCTCAAAACCATGAGCCAATAAATTCAAATGAGCCATAGTATTTGCTTTGGCTGCCAGGAAACTGAAACACTTGGCATGTATATTCTAAAATTTTTAAGGAAAAGTAATTTATATGGCAATATTTTATTTATTAAACTAAGTGCTAACTACATAGGTGTTTGTTATTAGCCTTTATACATTCTTTTTTAAAGGTTTATTTATTTACTTTATCCATTTTAAACGCCCCCTTCCCCATTTGCTGTTTTGTGTCCATTTGCTGGGCAATTCTGTGTTTGTTTCCTGTCATCTCTTCTCATCCTCCTCCTCCAGTCTTCAATCCTGGAGACCTCCGATGTAGGAGAGAGGTGTTCTGTCACCTGCGCCACCTCGGTTCCTGGTTTTTGGAGCTTTCGGAGCATCTCGTCTTGTCTCTCCCCTGCGTCTCCTGTTACGTCATCATCTTGCTGCATGGCTCCCGGGGCCTGGTGGCTCACCGGCACACAGAGCCTGGCAGCCCATGCGCCTTCTATATATATATTTTTTATTTTACCGGGAGGTCCTGGGGATCGAACCCAGGTCCCTCCATATGGCAGACGGATGCCCAACCATTTGAGCCACATCCGCCCCCTATACATTTTTTTTTTCATCTGAAATATTTAAAAACAATCCCAGATTCTGTGTAGTACTGTTAATTATTCTAGGAGATTCAAATGTTACATTATTCAAACATTTTCCAATAATGTTCATTGGTGGTTTCCAGCATTTGAATATTTGCTATAAGATAGAGTTCTTAGTAAATATCAATAAATTTAATATTTCTTACTTACTAAACACATTTTTTAGCTATCCATAAAATTTTATGAAAAATGCTAGATGTACTTTAAAGAATAATTTATCATTATGGGAATTTCTGAGAAATTCCAGGAGTTCTTATTTCTCATTCCTGAGTCCCAGGAATTAATATCTATAGAGAATTTGGAAACAACCATCTGGAACTTTATTAAAGAACACTAAAGTGAAGCACTTAATATTGTCCTTTCAAGTTAATTGGCTATTTGAACAACACTTTTAAATTTCCAAAGCATTTTCACGTTATTATATTTAATCCACAGCACATATACTTCTCCATCCTTGGTTGTAAAGACATCGGCTGACTTGCTTGATAAAATGACATTTGCCAATGTAGGGAGATTCTCTACAGAAGCTACATAGCCTGACTCCAGGTGTCTGCTGTCCCCATTCCCCAAATGCTCTATCCATGGGCATCTCTCATTACTCCATTCTGGCCCAACAGTGGACCCACAGCTTTCCACTAACTTCCCCATAGGATACCCAAAGTCTTCCCTCAGGAAATATTTAGCTCTTGCCCAGAGGAGTAAGGTTTTCCCTTAGAATCTCACCAGGTTCACCACGTTAAGAATTCAATATCATAAACTCCACATAAGAGCAATATATCACATATGGGAGGGCTGCAGTGGTTGGTGTGTGATTTTAAAAATTAACTATCGGGGTCAGATGTGGCTCAACTGGTTGGGCGTCCGTCTCCCATATGGAGGGACCCGGGTTCGATCCCTGGGACCTCCCGGTAAAAAAAAAAAGAAAAAAAAGAAAAAAAAAAAATTAACTATCATTGTAGCCCCTCATCCACTGCAAGCTAATAACTAGGCCAAAATAATAGTACAGACTGATTTGGGGTCCCTGAAGTGGACTGATGGAGGATAGAGGTCATTAAGAATCTTTAAGTTTCCCATCACTTGCGACATGCCACTCCAAAGCTCAGCAAATGATTAATGGGTAATATCTCAATTTTAACTTCACTATCACCATCCTGGAATAGAGTTTAATAGGTAAATAATAACCTTTTTCATATGCTTCTTCTTCTTCTTCTTTTTTTTTTTTGATGTACTAGGGATGGGAAATGAACCTGAGACCTCATAAATGGGAAGCCTGCACGTAACCACTGAGCCATATTGGCTCCCCTGAGTTGGCTTTTTCATTTGTTTTGTTTGTTGTTTGACTTTGTTTTTAGGAGGCGCCGGGAAGCAAACCCAGGACCTCCCATGTGGGAAGCAGGCGCTCAAATACTTGAGCCACATCCGCTGCCCTTCATACACTTCTATGTCTGAAAATGGGCCATAATCTTCACTCAGTTTTAAACACTGGAGTTGGTCTTTATGAGTAACACTGGAATTGGACCAAGATGAGTTTTGGCCAGTGCTATTTTCATGCAAGATCAAGGACGGAGAAGAATCCATACAGTATTTCCATATTGATTACCTCTGTAGGTGGTCCTTACAAGGTAACCCAACAATAGCAAGACCATTGATAGTTTTTGTCTTCTGTGCTACACTTTCTGGGGTTCACCAGCATCACTACATGAAGAAAGTAATCATCCATGACAAGCCCAGCCACAGACCCATGCAAACAGTCTGGAAAAGCGCATCCCCATGTAAAAGAAAGAATGCTACCCAAATGAAGCGGAGAGTAAGGTGTATGATCAGTTTTACGATTTATGTTCATTTTGAACTTTTTATCAGTGATTTGTTTTGTTTTTGTTTGTTTGTTTTTACTTTCTATAATAGTATTGGGTCATACTTTATGGTGGGGGTTGCTGAGGGTAAATAAAGGATTAACTCCACAAACAGTGGCCCAGGAATTAAACCTGGGTATATATGACATTGTGGGCTAAGGGCATCTTAGGAATTTTTTGGAAGGGAATAACTGGGCACTTTGATTTGAGTTTTAGAAAACCTATTGCTTTCTCTTAATTCACCCAAGCAGAACAAGTCAAATTATAGTGTAAAACTTAAGCTTCTCACCTGAAATACAAACAAGAGTGCTGTGCTGTGATATGCTATCCTTACATGTTTACATAGCTTGTCTTCTTTCCAGCATGCCCGGCTGAGGCTGAATATAAGATCAGGCAGGGATTTTAAGCTTTTTTCTGGTCCCAGCTTTAAAATGGGACCTGCCTATTATCTAGCCTCTGGTGCCTCTTGAATAGGGGTGGTGTGTGGCTAATGAGGGTGGGGTAGGGAGCGTCGGCACAGTCCTCCCTGTTTCCGCAGCAGACACCACCCACTTCCTATTTCTTTTTTAATGTCCTATATAGAAATAGTTTGTAACTTCAAACTGAAAAAAAAAGTTTCATAGTGGAAAAACCAAGCTATTTGTAAGTCCCAGTGAGGCAGAAATCCGCCCCAGTCTGAGAAGTCTGTAGCTTCAACTGAAAAGAGACCTTGCACCCTCAGGCAGGGACCCTGGAAGTCTCAGCTAATCATGCCTCACTGGCACAGCTGTGCCCCCTGGAAGGTATCTTGAGATTTGTTTTAGACCCCTCTGTGGGCCTTGGTTCTTCTTCTTTTTTTTTTTTTCTTGGCAATTAAAAATAAATGTTTATTTATAACAAAAACTAAACAAAGCTTTTTAATATTAAAATTAAAGAAATACATTGGATAATAGTTGTAGTAAGGAATATGCTCATAAGAGTGGGAATAAAAGCTGTTTCTCTCCCTTTGGTTCTACCAACTCATAGAAAAATCTACTGTAAACAAGCACAAGGATCATGCAATCTCTGACATAAAAAAAAAACTGGGTAAACCACAATCGGTGTGTTCCATGAACAGCTTGCCAAGTATTTGCACAGGTCTATTTCAGCTACTGAGCAAATGGGTTGGCATGAGTAGTTACATCCTTGATGTGTATATCCTTAAGAGGTCAATTCCTCTCATTTACTGTTAACTTCTCCAATTCATCTAGCATCTCTAGACCATCTATTGCTTTTCCAAATACTGTGTACTTCATGTCCAAATGTGGCTGCTTGCCATAGGTGATTAAAAACTGGTATCCATCAGTGTTTGGGCCATTATTAACCATGGACACAATACCTCTAACACTGTGCTTAAGATATTCACTGTATACATCCTTAAACTTCTTGCCCCAGATACTATTACCTTCTCTTCCAGTATCTGTTAGCTCTCCCGTGTGAACCATGAAACCCTTGACATCTCTATGAAATATAGAGCCATTGTAGTAATTACTGGCACAAAGGCCAAGGAAGTTTCACATGCTTTAGGTATCCTCTCACAGAAGACTTCTATCTTAATATCACCCACATCTATATACAGTATTACAGACATTCTTCTTGATTTCAGGAAGCACTATTTACTTAATTCCTCACAGTCTTCCCAAGAAAAGCTCGAAAACAAGTCTCTTGAACACTTTGACAGTGGAAGGGAGCTCTACTGATAAGTACTTGGACAAGAAGCATAACTTGGGACTATACCTGCCACCTGCAGAAGTGCCTTGGGTTCAGCTGTAAAATGGCTCCTTACCTCAGCCCATTCCCACTGGGCCTTGGTTTTTATCTGTGAATTGAAGGGGTTGGATTGGCTGACCTTCAGGTGACTTTTTGAAAAGTCTATGATCCCTTGTCCTCTGGAGTTGAAGAGTCTCAGGTTTGCACTGGGAGGCTGTAGTTAGGAAGAGGGGGGTGTTGAATTCTCCTTTGAGAAACTCAGGTGTTGGTTTATATTGACACTGTGTGGATGGCAGGGTGGGTCTATCCTAACTCCCGCCAGTCACTTTGCCTCTAACATCATCGATATTACTGTAAATGATAATGAACTAATGTGGATGTAAGAGGATAATAATAGTGATAGCCATAGCACTTGCATAGAATTTTGTGCTTTTCCAAACATATTCACACAATTCTTCATTAGCTGCTGTTTGAAACCTTCTGAAGAAATATGATAGAACAGAATTAGACCCAATAATACGACTAACATTTATCAACTATTTACAAAGTGCAAGCATGGGGTGAAGCAATTTATATATACTGTCATAACACTTCGTGTATAATTGTGTATACATTTATATACACTTCATAAAAACTCTATAAATAAGCACTATTACTGGGAAGCGGCTGTGGCTCAATCAGTAGGGCTCCCGTTTGCCATATGGGAGGCCCCGGGTTTGGTTCCCGGGGCCTCCTGGTGAAGGCAAGCCCGCCCGCATGGCGTGGTTAGCTGATCCAGCGAGCACAAGCAGCAAGGGGGGGATAAATGAATAAATAAATAAAATCTTAAAAAAAAAAAAAAAGTGGGTAAGATGATTAATTAAAAAAATAAAAAATAAAAAAAAAAAATAAGCACTATTACTACCCCTGCTTTACAGATGAGGAAATCAATGCCTGATACATTAAGTAATTAAGCCTAGGTGAGGCATTTCATAAGTGGCAGGGCTGGAACTCAGTCCTAGTTTGCCTGTCTCTAGAGCTCTAGCACTTGCTCACTTGTCTGCCCTGCTTCTCAGCAGAAACAGGGACCAAGGGGCCCCACATAGTCTAGACCCAAAATAGAACCCAGTTAGTCATCTTAGAACCTAGGTTTCCTGACTCCTATCCAGGGGTTCTTTCTTTTTCTTTTTACCTTTGTTTATTGTGAAATATATCATATACAGATCATTACATACACATACTACATAATTTATGTTGTCATGTGAAATCATCAAGATTTGCTCATGGTAGACCCATAAAATGTCAATTTCATCAGTTAATATATGCTATTTAAATGAATGAGTTTAAAGTTAAAGCAAACCCCTGTATAATCAATATTCAGTTTAAATAGATCTTTGCTCTCCCTGTGCCCCCCCCCATTACATGCTCCTTCTTCTCTTCTATAGGTAGCATTATCCTGACTTTTGTGACTATCATTTCTTTTCTATTCTTTATAGTTTAACACCCATGTTGGCATCCCTGAAAATATAGCTTTTTTAAAAAATGTTCCCTCAGTGTCTTATTTTTTTTTTTTTTCATTTTATTTTCAAGGAACTTTTAGGTTACAGAGAGGTCACATCGAAAATATAGGGGATTCCCATATACCCCACCCCCTCCCTCTCCCACACTTTCCCCCGTTAACAGCATCTTTCATTGGTGTGGTACATTTGTTACAATTGATGAACAGATATTGAAGCATTGCTACTAGCCATGGTCAATGGTTTACATTATGGTTTACATTTTGCACTGTACACTTTCATAGGTTTTGACAAAATGTGTAATGGCCTGTATCTGTCATTGAAAAATCATGCAGACCAATTCCAATGCCCTATGTTCTACCTATTCTTCACCCTCCTCCCCTCAGAACTTATGATAACCACTAAGTGTCAAATTTTGAAGAATAAGGTTCAAGTTACATGCATTAATATTGAGGACTTGACATATTGAGCTGTTTTCTTTTATTAGGCACTGTGTATGTACTCGAGAGATTCTTGCCCTTCTATTTGAGAACATAGCAGGACTCCCTAGAACGGGAGTTTAATATTTTCTTGTCTGTTGTGTGGCTCTCCACCCACTGAGATAACACCCTATGACAAGATGAACACATTCATATTCCATAGAAGCATGACCCAGGTGTACCCTTTCCCACATATCCACCCCCCACCGACGCCCACCTGTGACCATCCCCTGCCATATTTGCCAAAAGAACATTCCCACCATTGTAGTTTCAACCACAGACCTACAAATCTCCAGAGTTCACCTGCTCCTTCCTACAGCCCTCCTCACCTCCAGTTCCATGGATGGTCCAGCCCAACCCTTACCCTGCTCACCCTCCCATCCCAGCACCGTTGACCTCACTCACACCCCTGTACCGCCATCACCCCCATCCACTGCCAAACCCACCCCCTTCCACCTTAGCATGGGTTTTGCCATATTGAACATCAGCTCGCCACACTCTACTCCCTTTCTGTCTCCTGATAGACTATCTTCCAGACTCTGGCTCTGTGAGTCTTCTCAATATGCTTAGGATGTATCCATGAAGTCAAGCAGTATTTGTCCTTTAGTGACTGGCTTACTTCACCCAGCATAAAGTCTTCAAGGTTCATCCATGTTGTCGGGTTTGTTAATACTTCATTCTTTCTTACAGCTGAGTAATAGTCCATTGTATGTATACACCACATTTTGCTCAGGTGGAAATCAAGGCCAATTTATACTAAATGACTCTCCACCCAGCAGTTATAACTTATACCAAATTTCCATTGCCCCATGTTCTCTCTTATAATTGTATTATCAGACTTTATTATTTTGCCATCTGGCAGTGTGTAATGGTATGTCACTGTGGTTTTAATTCGCACTTCCCTGATTATTAAAGAGGTGGAACAATTTTTCAATGTTGCTTGACCATTTGAATTTCCCCTTTGGGAAATGCCTGTTCATTCTTTGCCTCTATTACATTTTATTGTTTTTCTTTTTCTTTTTCCTTTGTGTGTGTGTGTATGTGTGTGTATTGATTCATAGGAGTTCATTTTGTTTCTGGATACTAGTCCTTTGTCAGTTACATGTGTTGCAGATATTTGTTCCCAGTGTTTGGCTTGGCTTTTCCCTTTCTTTACGGTTTCTTTAGATGAACAGACTTTTAAAAATATTTAATTTATGTGAATTATCCTGTATGGATAATAATATTTTGTCTTGTTTAAGAAGTCTTTCCTACTCCAAGATCATGAAGATATTCTCTTATATTGTCTTTTAAAATCTTTATATTTTTGCCTCTTACATTTAGGTCTTTAATACTCCTGGAATTGATTTTTGTATATTGTGTCAGGTAAGGGGTCCAGTTGTTCCAGAGTGATTTATTAAACAATCTACCCTTTTCTCTCTGATCTGCACTGCCTCCTATGTTGTATGTCATTTTCCTATTGTTTTCTCCACCATGTGCAATCAGTATTTCCTGTACAATTTTCTAGAACAATGAAATTATTTTAAACTAACAGTGTGCACCTTCTCTCTCCTCTTGCCCATTTATTATTTCCATGTGGTTATTTTACAATATAATGTCATGAAAATGCTAAAGTATAATCAGCATCGAAAGTTTCTTAACTTCCTTGGGTTAGTTTTAGGAAGACTATTACATTCATAGTGATCTGTAAACTCCTCCAGATGCTGTATTCCCATTTGATGCCTTGTCCCAAGCTACCCCATTCAGTGCTGTGTGCTTTGTAACTGTTGTCAAGAGCTGACTCTCAGACTTTGATACTTTGGAGAGAACAAGGGGATAATTCAGGTCACCAAACAAAGAATTATGGCAGTGAACCAAAGAAGTAGTGACTATAGAAGTTACATATTGGACCTGGAAACAAGAAATTTGGGACCCTTTCTCTATCTCAATCACAACTTTCTACACCACCTGCCAAAACAAATGACATATGGGCCCAGTCCTCAAGAAGCTCACAGTCCAGAATTGCCTTAGAGACAACGTGGTTTAGTGGAAAGAATACTGGCGTAAAAATGACAAGACCTGCTTCCTGTTATCATACTTATTACTTATTGTGTGAACTTGGACAAGTCTTATAACTTCTCTGATTCTGATTTTTTTTTTTTTGGAAAATGAGAGGACAGAGGAGATAAACCAATTGATAGCATCTCTTCTAAAATACTCTGATTCTGTGCCCTTGAACACGCCACAACTAATTCATCATAATTTTTCCTCCTAAATGGAGAAGTTGTAAAAAGGTCAAGTGAAATGTATATGAAAGGACTTTGAAAGCATTTTTTTTTTTTTTTTGCTGTTTACAAGTTTATTTCTGAGTTGCAAAGATTTTTTTCCTCTTCCCCATGTTTTTAGAATTTCCAGTATTCCCCCATTCAATCTTGGCTGCTACAACCAGACAGATAGACAGTATGAGGACTTTCTTTTTCTTGCATCTGTAGTGTAAACCTTAGCAGCAGCCATTAACTGCTCCAGGTCTGTCAGAGATGCTTTTTTTTTTTTTCAATCTTATGTGGCTATGCAAATGTGATGCATGGTTTTCCATTCCCCATCTCCAGGTATGAGTGGGTTTCAGGACTGGCTACATAATTTTTGGGGCCTGGTGAAAAATGAATTTCAAATATTTTCTTCCTTTGTGTAGGTTGTTGTTTTACTTTCATGGTAAAGTCCTTTGAGACACAAAAGTTTTTCATTTTGATGAGGCCCATTTTATCTATTTTTTGTTTTGTTTCTTGTGCTTTGGGTGTAAAGTCTAAGAAACCATTGCCTAACACAAGGTCCTGAAGATGCTCCCCTATGTTTTCTTCTAGGTGTTTGATAATTCTGGCTCTTATATTTAGGTCTTTGATCCATTTTGAGTTGATTTTTGTATAAGGTGTGATGTAGGGGGCCCTCTTTTTTTTTTCCCCCAAATGGAGATACAGTCTCCTAGCATCATTTATTGAAGAGACTATTCTT
This sequence comes from Tolypeutes matacus, assembly GCA_026826555.1. NCBI lineage: Eukaryota > Metazoa > Chordata > Mammalia > Cingulata > Chlamyphoridae > Tolypeutes > Tolypeutes matacus. The sequence continues at coordinate 627,312 of JAKSZT010054305.1, forward strand.
TCTCAGTTGAGTGGTCTTTGACCTCTTGTCAAAATTCAGTTGGCCAAAAATGTGAGGGTTCATTTTTGAGCTCCCAATTCAATTCCGTTGGTCTCTATGTTTGTCTTTGTGCCAGTATCAGATTTAACATTCAGAATATATAAAGAAATCCTTCAATTTAACAACAAAAAGACCAACAACCCAATCAAAAATGGTCCAAAGACTTAGACATCACTTCAAAGAAGATATACAAATGGACAGAAAGCACATGAAAAGATGCTCAACATTATTATCCATAAAGGAAATGCAAATCAAAACCACAATTATATGCCATTTTACACCCATTAGAATAGCTGTTATTCTTTAAAAAAAAAAAAAAAAAAGGAAAAAAAACAATTGTTGGAGAGGATGCAGAGAAATAGGAACACTCATTCATTGCTGGTGGCAACGTAAACTGGTGCAGTCACTGTGGAAAACAGTTTGGTGTTTCCTCAGAAAGCTAAGTATAGAACTACCATATGACCCAGTAATCCCACTATTAGGTATATACCCCAAAGAATTGAAAGCAGGGACTCAAACCGATAATTGCATGCTGATATTCATAGTGGCATTATTCACAATTGCCAAAAGATGAAAGCAACCCAAGTGTCCATCAATCAATGAGTGGATAAACAAGATGTTTATATACATACAATGAAATGTTATATTCAGGTGTAAAAAGGAATGAAGTGAAAACATGGATGAACCTTGAAGACATCATGTTGAGTGAAATAAGCCAGACACAAAAGGGCAAATTTTGTATGATATCACTGATATGAAATAATTAGAATAAGGAAACTCACAGAGTCAGAATCTAGAAAGTAGATCACCAGGGAATGGGGAAGTTTAGGCTTAAACTGTACGGGGCTCCTATTTGGAATGATTATTTTGGTAACAGAGGTGGTGATGGTGACACAACAGTGTGACCATAGTGAACAACACTGAAATACATATCTGAATATGCTTAAAAGGGGAAATGTTAGGTTGTGTGCATAGTAACGGAATAAAAAAATTTAAAAATCCATGAACTGTACTACACAGTGAACCCTAAGTTAAACCATGGACTGTAGCTAATAGTACAATCACAAAAATGTGCTTTTATCAATTACAACAAATATTCCACACCAATGCCCGGTGTTAATAATAGGGTGGTATATGGAAATCCTGTATTTTATGCATGATTGTTCTGTAAACCCACAACTTCTCTAATAAAGAAAAAAAATGAAAACAGAGCTCTATGTTAAAAAATTATTAAGTGTTTCAGAATGGCAACTGCAGAACATTAAGCCAAGCGTGGAATTCTTCTGAGCACGGGGCCTTTGTGATTGCACAGATCTCATGCCCATGAAGCTGGCTCTGATGGGTTTGTTTCCAGATTGTAATTTCCCAGATATCCAGCACATCTGCTTTCCTTGTGTCCTACAGTGGCTTATAGGGCTATGACTTCTTCTCTTATTTGTTTATTCATCCAATGTAATACACAAAGAACAGTAACATAGTTTGTTGTCCACTTAGAAAGTGAGGGAATTCAGGGGGTAGTGTAATATTACTAAAATGTGAGTGATGTTAGTTTTAGTTTCATTTTTAATTACATAGCAGTGTTTTTTGGTGTATTTTACTGTCAGCTCCTCTTGGCTGGATTGACCTCAAAGTTCTGCCTTGAAAGATTTCTTTTCTTTTTTAATAAATTTAATTTTTTAAAGAGCAGCTTTATGTTTACAGAAAATTTGCACAGGAAGTACAGAGAATTCCCATATACCCCCCAGTTTCCCCTCTCATTAGCCTGATACATGTGTTACAGTTGATGAACCAATATTGATAAGTTATTAGTAACTGAAGTCCATATTTTACATTAGGGCTTACCCTTTGTGTTGTACAGTTCTGTATATTTTGACAAATACCTAATGTCAGGTATTCACAATCACAGTATACAGTTTCACTGCTCTGAAAATGCTCTGTGTTTCAACTATTCACCACCCCACTCCTGAACCCCTGGCAACAACCAATCTTTTCACTGTCTCTATAGTTTTGCCTTTTGCAGAATGTCACATACAGTATGTAGACTTTCCAGAATGTCTTCTTTCACTTAGCAATAGCTTTTAAGGGTTTTCCATGTCTTTTCACATCTTGATAGCCCATTAAAAAATCTCTGAATAATATTCCATTGTATCAATGTACCACAGTTTGTTTCTGTATTCACCTATTGAAGGATATCTTGGTTGCTTCCAGCTTTTGGCAATTATGAATAAAGCTGCAGGTTTTTGTGTGGACCTAAGTTTTCAACTCATTTGGGTAAATACCTAGGAATGTGACTGCTGGATTGTATGGTGAGCTTATGTTTAACTTTTTAAGAACATGCCAAACTGTCTTCCAAAGTGACTGTACACCATGAATGGTTTTAAGCAGCCCCTTGATGTTTGCCACTGCAATAACCTGATCTTTTCACTCTGTTGCCCCTTGTCCTCTAACCCAGACATGCTCTATAGCCACCTTCCCAATCCAGCCCATCTTCAAACTGTGTTCAATACCCTTTACTTTCTCGTCCACTTTAAAACTTGCAGGCTTATTTTACTTCAGCTTTCTGTTTAGATCTCAAGCACTTAAGAACAATTTCTTTTAAACCCTTCTGGTACCTTTCTTGGATATTGATGTAATTCTCAAGTCCCAGAGATTCCCAGCATCTTCTTAGAACAGAGGTACTTGTGATTTTTACAAAGTCTTGAGACTACTGGATGATGTATTGAAGTTAGTGAGTTAGAGTCTATGGGGAATTACCCATGTAAAGCTTCAATGCTTCCAAGTAAGGAATATTGTAATAAAGAGACCTCGTCAAGAATGAAATGAGTTGTTATATGTTGTAATGACTTATTCATCACTGAATGTTGTCTAACTAACCCAATAGGCATGTTATAGAGGCATTTGTATATGGGGTGAAAGTTTGAGCTAAATTACCTTAAGGGCTTTCTAACACTGAAAATATGGTGATTCTATGTTGGCAAATTTATCATCAAGTTGACCACTCTTACTCTCTTAAAAGTCTCTTAAATTGCAAAGGGGAAGGGGCATGAGAGAGTTTTTGGGGGTACTGGAATATTCTAAAGTTGGATTGTGATGATGGTTGCAAAACTCCATAAACTACTAAAAGTCATTGAACATAAACTTAAAATGGATGAATTTTATGGTATGTAAATTATGCCTCAATAAATCTGTTAAAAGTTCACTTAAGATCATATCCTTGTATTTTTAAAGCAATGTACTTATTTTACATTAGAGATTATATGTGTTTAAATTATGTACTAAACATCAATATACTTTTAAGACCAGATATTCAAATAAGAAGTTAAATTTAATATTTGGAAATTTACCTAGAATGTTAAAACAATGAATACTTTTTTGTTAGTGGATGTGACTCACCGCTGAGACTGTTGCCCTATTCTTTGTTTTCCACTTTTATAATTTATGACTTTTAGTTGGGGTTTCAGAGAATCTACATTTAATGTGATTATTGATTTGATTAGAATTAAGTCTGTTGTCTTGTTATTTGTTTTATTCATCCCATATTTTCTTTGATGCCCTTCCCTTTTTTTTCGGCCTTCTTTTGTATTAAGTTGTTTTATGATTCCATTTTCTTATTTGTAGTTTATAGTCTTATTAGCTTTAACCCTTTGCTTTGTTATTTCAGTGGGTTGTTTTAGGGTTTATAGTAGACATCTTCAACTTATCACAGTCTACTTTCAAGTGATATAATACCACTTCAAATATAATAGCATGCATTTCTCTCCTCACAGCCTTTATACTATTGTTACCACACATTTTACTTATACCTATGTTATAAACACCATGTAAATTATTTTTTGTTTAAACTGTCAATTATCATTTAAACACATTTAAATGATAAAATCATGACTGTAATTAACATTTCCAGTTCTACTTATGCTATTTACACCTTTTCATATATCCGTATTTCCATGATATAATTTTCCTTCAACCTGAAGGGCTTCCTGTAAACAATTCTTTTAGTGCAGGTCTGCTGGGTTATGCAGACTTTCGGCATTTGTGTATCTGAAAACATCTTTATTTTATCTTAGTTTTTGAAAGATATTTTTTCTAGATATTTATTTTTGGGTTTATATTATTTTCTTTCAGTATTTTAAAGATGTTGCTCCACGGTCTTCTCACATGCATTGTTTCCAACAAATCTCTAGCAATCTTTATGTTTATTCCTTTTCACTCTGGCTGCTTTTAATATTTTCTCTTTTTCACTGGTTTGGAGAAATTTGATAATACTGTGTCTTTCCACAGTTTTCTTTACATTTCTTGTGCTTGGAATTCATTGAGCTCCGTGGATCTCATTACTTTTCCATCTCCCAGTAATCAGTGTTCTTGGTTGCCTGATGTCCAGTGTCTTGAAAATCATAGTTTCATGTGTTTTGTCTGGGCTGGAGATTTTTAATGTGGGTTTTGTTTTGTTTGTTTTTTGTTTTGGTTATTTCAGGTGAGATAGTATATCCATTCCCTGTTACACCATGTTGATATGAAGTAGAATTGTTTCAAGGCTGAGAAAAATGTCCAATTCAAGGCATCATCAGGCAATGCTTTCTCCCTGAAACTGGCTACTGGCAATCCTGGACTCCTCTCTTATATGACAAAACGCATGGAGGAGTCTGCTGGTCTCTCCCTTCTCTTCCAGGTTTCCTTGCTTTCAGCTTCTGGCTTCCTCTGGCTTCCTTTCTGCTCTGTGGTTTAAATAAAAAAAATATTTACTTAGTTTTAAATGTGCATACAGTAAAGTTCAGTCTTTGTGCTGTACAGTTCTATGAATATTCCCATACAATGAAGATACACAACAGTTCTATCACCCCCTCCGAATTCCCCTGTGCTGCCTCTTCATAGTCAATCCCTCTCTCCACCCCCAAACCCTGGCAGCCACTGCTCCATTATCTCTCCCCAAAGTTTTGGCTTTTCAAGAACATTATATGATGTAAAGATTTTGAAATGATTTTAAAACTTAAGAATTATACATTTAAATTTTAGATTTATAAAAGTAATGGTTATTTTGAGGTTTGGGGGACTTCCCTGCTGGTAACTAGTCAGATTGAGAAGGACAAGATATTCAGAGACAGAATGATTATTAGTCTGTGTTGAGTCACATTCATAGAATCACAGGCATTTAGTGCCGGAAGGATTTTCAGGGTCATTTAACCAATGTTCTAAGTTATAAAAATGAAGAAACTGAGATCCAGAAGAGAAGAGTGAGTCTCAAAGTTATACAACTATTGCAGAGCTTGCCTAGCACTCAGATTTCTTAAGAGTTACTTCAGTAACCTTTCAACTCCTATATACCATGATTTTTGCTTTTAGTTTTGTCTGGCTCTGAGTTCTAGTTTAAATTATTCCTCTTTGTCCTTCCTCTGTCACATCCCCTGATTGATGATGATCAAGAATATATTAATAGCACTGGAAAAAAGATGATTTTCAGATAACCATCTTAATATTCCTGACCCTTTGCATCATGAAACACTTCTATTCATTTCATGCCTGTTCATTATGATTATAGGTAAAGTGACCTAGAAAGATCCACAGAGATGATTTGAGGTGGTTCTGAGGAGTCCTCAGGCATCTCAGACAGAGTCCCCATCCAGTAGGTTAAAACAAGTCTTTTGTACTTCTAATCCCATCTTTAGTATCTGCTTCTTGGAAGATTTGAATCAACATATATATATATTTTTATTATTATTGTTATTTTTTAAAAATTCCAGTCAGTCTAAGATTTTGTTTAAGCAAAAGTTTCAGGATCTAAAAGTATATGAGAACTGATGATATGTTTTTCTTTATTTTATAGATGAGGCACTGAAATTTAGGGGTCCCTTTTGAATTTTGAGTTTGTAAACCTAAACCAACCTACAGGATGGCAATAGTCAGGTCATAAAAACTTGTTCTTTTTCTTGGTGGTCTGAGACCATGGACCAAGATTCAGGAGGTCAGTGTTCTCACCCTGACACTACCACTGTCTTATTCTTTTTATGCTTACAAAATACATTATATTGTTTGGGGATTTCAGAAAGCAGTTTTAAAAGACTTTTTATTTTGAAATAAGTTCAAACTTAGATGAAAGTTGCAAAAATAATACAAACCTCATACAAAGAACTCCAATATATCCCCCAAACCCCTCAGATACCCAGATCCACCAATTTTAACTATTTGCTACATTTACTATATCTCTCTCTAGCGCGCGCTATCATGTATCTATCTATCCATCTAATCATTCATTTTCTGAAGTGTAGGTTGCATACATCATGCTCCTTGAACACTTAAGACTGCCATGCGTATTTCCAAGAACGAGGATGTTCACTTATGTACCCACCTTAAGTACAGTTATCAGGTTAAAGCAATTTGACATTGCTATAAAGCTCACAGTCAATATGCCAATGTTTCCATTTATCCAAATAATGTCCTTGTCAGCCTGTTCACCTCCTTTGCTAGATCCCATCCAGAATCACGTATTGCATTTAATTCTCATTGTCTCTATAGTTTCTTTTTCTTTTAATAATGGGAACATATATACAATACAAACTTTCCCATCTCAACCACTCCCAAGCACACCATTCAATGGGATAAATCCCATTCACAATATTGTGGTGGTATGCTCACCACCTGCCATTACCAAAACTTTCCCATCTCTCCATAGAAACCCTATACCCATTATGCATTGACTTCCATTCACCCTGCCCGCCCACCACTCCCCTGCCGCCCCAGGCAAACTGTACTTTAATTTCTGTCTCCATGAACTTGCATATTCAGTGATAATTTTTTTGCAGTTTCCATGGGGCTTAAATTTAACAACATAAATCTATAGCAAACAAGATTGTTTGTAGTATAGACAAACTATGTTCCTATATTCCTCTGTCCACCTACCTTTTTGTAGTTCTTATAAAAAATTACGTTTTTTTTTTTTTTAAGATTTATTTATTTATTTCTCTCCCCACCCTCCCCTGTTGTCTGCTCTCCATGTCCATTCGCTGTGTGTTCTTCTCTGTCTGCTTGTCTTCTCTTTAGGCGGCACCAGGAACCGATCCTGGAACCTTCCGGAGTAGGAAAGAGGCACCACCTCACCTCCCTGGTCTGCTGCGTCTCTTATTGGCTCTCCTCTATGTCTCTTTTTGTTGTGTCATCTAGCTGCGCCAGCACTCCTCATGGGCCAGCTCTCTTCTCAGGCCAGCTCGCCATACAGGCCAGCTTGCCTTCACCAGGAGGCCCTGGGAATTGAACTCTGGACCTCCTATATGGTAGACAGGAGCCCAATCGCTTGAGCCACATCCGCTTCCCACAAATTACATGTTTATACATTATGAGTCCCAAATCATTAATTTATTATTACATTTTATGCACTTGCCTTTTAGATCCTGTAGGAAGTAAAATGTGGAATTACAAACCAAAAATACAATAGTACTGACATTTATATTTATCTATATCATTACCCTTACTGGAGATGTTTATTTCTTAATGTGGCTTCAATCTATTGTCTATTGTCCTTTCAACCTGTAGAACTCTTTTTAACATCTATTGTAGGGGTGTTCTTAGTGGTGAACGCCCTCAGCTTTTGCTAATCTGGGACTCTCTTTCATTTTTGAAAGACAGTCTTGCTGGATATAGAATTCTTGATAGGCAACTTTTTGCTTTCAGTACTTCCATGGTTTCTGATGAGCAATCAACATTTAATCTTATTGAGGCTCCCTTGTATATGACATGTTGCTTCTTTCTTGTGGCTTTCAGAATTTTCTCTTTATCTTTGGCATGCTACAGTCTGATTATAGTATGCTTCAGTATGGCTCTGTTTGGGTTTATCCTATTTGGAGCTCATTGAGTGTCTTCGATGTGCATAGTCATATCTTTCTTTAAATTTGGGAAGTTTTCAGCCATTATTTCCTTGAATATTCTCTCTGTCCCTCTCTCTTTCTTTTCCTTCTAGGACTCCCATAATGCATATATTGGTATGCTTGATGGTATCCCCCAAGTTCCTTTATTCTTTTCTTTTTTCTGCTCATCAGACTGAATGGTTGTAATTGTCTTATCTTCAAGTTACTGAATCTTTCTTCTCCCAGCTGAAATCTGTTGAATGCTTCTAGGGAATTTTAAATTTCTGTTATTGTAGTCTTTGGCTCTGTTTAGCTCCTTTTAAAAATGTCCATCTCTCTATTGAGTTTCTGTTTCTATTCATCTATCACTTTCCTTTAGTTTATTGCCCATGAATTCCTTTAGCTTTTTGAGAACATTAGAAAAATCTTTGTCTGGTATGTCTCAGGTCTGGTCTTCCTCACTGATAGTTTCTAATGCCTTAATCTTCTCCTTTGCCTGGGCCATCACTTCCTGTTGCTTTGTATGTTTTGTAACCTTTTGTTGAAACATGGACATGTTGATATTTTAACATAATATCATTGAAATTTAAACTGGGTGGCATCTGTTTCTTAACCTTGCATCCAGCTAGTAATCCAGCTAGTATTATAACCAAGTTTTCCTTGACTGCCAGCAACTAGCCAAAAAAAAAAAAAAAGAAGAGAGAAGAAAATTCAGAAAATACCTTCCCCAGTTTTTGCAGATGGACCTGTGCAAGTGCTCTCCTTCAAGACTTAATACAATTGGTTGTATGAGGGTACTACAGGCCAAAGCATAGGGGCCTCCCTGATTCATTCTGTACATGCTTCTTATACTAAGAATTCTCCCATTTGCCTGGTTCCAAATGTTCCCTCTTTCCTAGGAAACAGTTTCCTCATGGTACTGGACACTCCACTGTCTGTCCTGCAGCCAAAAATCCCTTGCCTCAGGTAGCACAAATTGACTGCTCTCCCCCAGCTCATTTTGTGGGAGAGCTCTCTGTGCTGCCTTTACACACAGGGTATGGTGAGTCCTTAAGGCCTCCACTAGACAGACTGAGCCAGACATACATGTTTCCAGCATGTGCAAGAGGGCCACTCTGTTCCCTCTGTAACAGAGACCAGGGATCCATGCCAGTAGTGTGGGCCAGTTTGGTGCTAAGGTGTTGAGGGGTAGGGGAGGGCCCAACCAGGCCTTTTAGAAGCCTTTTGCTTGATTGGACATTTGCCTTGTTATTGCAGTTCTTTAACTGTTTTCTGGAGCCCTGAAGATGATGAACTGCTTGTTCTTGCTGGTTGTTCAAAGCTTCTGTAGGGGGATGGTGCCCTAAAGCATCTCACTCCACCATCTTGATTGGCCTCCACTAACTTGTTTTTGATACTGGACAAGCTATGTAACTTCTGAATTTTTTTTTTTTTCCACAAAAGCTTATTCTTAAATGTACAATATAACTTCTGAACTTATTAAGGGGGTTGGGCCAGCTCATCTACATAGATCTTTTAACTCTAAAACCTAAGTAATTTACCCGAGCAAATTTGTCAGGGGAAAAAAAAATGTCTGGATTGTTTTTTTTTCCCTAACAGTCAATAAATGTCCTAAGACATTTTCCTGGGAAGAAAACTGTTTATATTTGGGAAAATATCCTAATAAACGTAGCTAGATTTTGTCTAGGTTCTTGACTAAGCTACAAGAAATGAATTTTGAGAGCAAGCCACGTTGATTAGGCCAGTAATTTATTAAGGTTGGGAGGGAATAGAGATGGAGGAAATAAAAGATCATGGGTCCCAGAGAGAGGAAGGGGCTGAAGAGTGATAAAGTGGTCTGGTTTACAGACTACAATTGCCCATTGTAGATTCTAAATGCCCAGGTTTTAGTTGCATGTTGATCCATGCAGGGGAAAAACGGTGAGAGCCAGGCGAGGAAATTAGGAACCCGGGCGAAGGCAAGAAGAAGGCTGATTTGGTTTCCCACTTGCTTCTTAAACCATTAATTATCCCGTCCCTTTGCTAGTGGCATGGGAGGAGTTCCAGCTGTTGGCTGTTTTGATTGATTACCCCACCCATCAATCCTCTGGGAGGGCCCAATGATAAGGCCCCTGGAGAATATCTGGGGCTTCTCCTGGCTTCCGAGGAAATCTCGTTCTGATTGGAAGACTCTCGTGAGAGTCTTCCAGCAGCCATCTAGGGGGTATTGATGTCCATGTGAATTTTTTGCCAGGTTCCAGATCTGTCTATTGATTCCCTATTTTACTAGGCTGCTTCAAAACCACTAGAGGTAAAAGGTGTGATCTGAGGGTATGAATGTCAGCAGGAAAAATTATAAGAACAACAAAAAGAAGGCAGCTAAACTGTTCTGCATAAGAAAAGGAAGGAATTTGGTTTTGATACTGGGAAGGAAGAGAAAAGAAAAGGAATACAAGCCATCAAAAGGGTATAAAGCTAGAGAACTATAGGGAGTGAAAAATTCCTTGGGATAAAATGGTGAAAAAGACTTAAAAGGCTGGAGATATCAAACTTATACTTGGAAGTTTTTTTGTGGTATTAATTAGGCTTTTTTTTTTTTTTTATTTTTTCTTTTTAGGGGGTACCAAGGAATGAACCTAGGACCTTGTACATGGGAAGCAGTTGTTCAACAACTTAAGCTACATCCACTCCCCAGGCTTATTTTATTTGAAAGTGGCAAAAATTATATTCAAAGAAGGGGCGGGGGAAGGGAGGCGGATCTTAGTGGCTCATAAAATTTGGAAGGATACTAAGATAGTTTGTAGCATCTAAGGAAGAACGACAGGACCAGAGCTGCAGGATCTGGAACAAGAAACATGACTTAATATTGCTAGGTCTTTCTCTGTCCTCCCTGCTTCCCTCCCTTCCTTCTTTCCTCTCTTGCTCATCTGTACTTGACTGTTTCTTTTTCCATGTTGACCTCACTTTTTCCTACTGCAGACAGGACTTTGTCATGTGGAAGGAAACATGGTTACTACCAGGCCCAGTTTAGCAATCATAGAAAAAGAACTTATTTTTTTTTTTTTTTGGTCCCAGTATCCATATAACAATTCCAGGGACCTCTTCTCACTGGCTCTGCTTGGATTACATAGCCAACACTTGGCATACATATTCATCAATGCCAGTGAAATAGGGCACTATGATTTGCCTATGCAAAAACGTACCTACATTTTTGGCTATGGGGGCAGAGTCTACTACTAGAAGAATGGGGATGGAATGTTTGTTGGGAAGATAAAAATACTAGCTGTCAATTGTGTTGCTTCGGTATAAATCAGCTCCTCTTTCAAAAACCTTTAGTATAGTCAGAATGTTCTATCCTTGCAGCAGCCTTGTGTAAGTGGGGCTTTTTAGGTGGAAATTATGGAAAGGATCCTGGGCCTTGACTGGGTTGAGGTAATAAGGAACAGGGGCGCACTCACAAGTGATCAAATGATCCAGAAACTAAACCAATTTAGCAGGAGCAGGAAATTGGAACCAGGCATACCGTAACAGAACTGTCATGGAAGAGGGCATGGGATTGTGAAAGGATGTAGAAATGGAGGTTTGGAGATCATTTTAGGTACTGTTGTGTATTGGGGCAGTAAAATTGCTGGCTATTTTCCCCATGGGATAGATTACACATGAGGAAACTGAGGCTAAGACAGGTGAAGTTTGTGCAAGATTCATATAGATAGTGTCAGGAAATGGAATTTGAACCCAGATGTTTCTGACTCAAAGTCTGTACTTTTTCTACTTCAAAAGTTGGAATTGATTCCTGGGGCCTGAAGCCTTTGGTCAATGCTGGGAGTCAGGCATGAGGGGCCCTGTTCGTGTGCTGGTACCTCTGACTCCTTATTGTGCCCGTAGACCAGGGCTTCTTAACCAGGGGTCCGTGCGCTTGAATTGAAATTCAAAACAACAGTATTCTTGTGGGGACGTGTTAGTGCAGGTGTGATCTATTTATTAAATAGTACACAGTACAGTGTGGACTCAGTAAGGGATCTGTGGTTTTCACCTGACTGGCAAAGGGGTCGTGGAACAAAAAAGATTAAGAACTCCTGGTCTAGACCATTCACCTCTGGGCCTCAGTTTTCCTTTGTATAAGCTATGGAACACAATAATTTTACATATATATATATATATATATATATATATTTATTTATTATTATTTTTTTTTTCCCTTCTTCTTCTGCTTCCCACACAGAATTGAGTTGATAAGGTTTGGGGGTGAGTAGGGAAGAAAGTGGTAGAACTTATTTTTGTTGAACACCTACTGCTATGTGCTGGAAAGACTGCGATGGATTCTTTACATACACTATTTAATTTCATCAGTGTTGATTAAAAAATATGTAACAACTGGTACAGCACAATCACCAACAGATCAGGCTGGCTCTGGCTGCTAACGTCAGTGAGGCTGTGCTGGTAAGGAATGCCTGGGCATCAGCCTACATTTAACTCTCTTAACTCTATGTTTGTTATGAGGAAACAGGCTTAGAGAAGTTGAGCAACTCACACAAAGTCACATGAGTGAGGGGTGAGCCGGCATTTACTCCAGGGCTGTCCCATATCAAAGTTCATGCTCTTTCCAACTACTGGAACACATCAGAAGAAAATAGCCACACAAAATCTATTATTCTCAGAAGTAGAATAAGGCTAAGAAGCTTTGTTTTCGTTGCTCCCCTTTCAAAGGAACATTGCTTTGCTCTTTTATCTGTCTG